>JAPYYX010000145.1:0-107497 GCA_030522605.1 Cremastinae sp. B BG-2022a
TTTTCGAAAGAGCACCTAATTAGCACTTAAAGAGCACCTAATTCCTAACTAAAAAAAAATTAATTTTTCAAAAGTGGCTCTGCTAACTTTACGGACCTGTAGTCGTGACGCGTAATTACATGCAAGGCCGCGTGTCTCGTGATATCAAACGTCTCGCGGCGAAAACCCTTTTCAGTCATTCCGGGCGAATCGACGGTAAACCGGATGACAAACTTTACGGTATCCAACGTTGAAGAATATACGAGCCCGGACACCTCTATCGACGCGTTCAATACACCCGTCGCATTTTTATACGTCTAATACCGTTAATTACAGTACCAAGACCGTTATTGAAAATAAAGAATCGAAAAATTAAATGAAAAATAATAAACAAAGGGACAAAATCATATAACTTGTTAGAATAATAATACCAAGAAAAAATAGAAATAATCGATCTGATGTGGCAACTGAAATATTATTACAGTTATTGTCTCATTTTTTCATAATAATAATTTTCTGCAACAATGGATTTATATTTTTTAATCTTCTTATTGTCATTATGTTTCAATAATGTCAATGCGATATTTCCGCAATTTTTATTACAATCGCGTCATGGCTGATATTGTTATGATTATTATTGTCAATTATTTTTTATTATATTGGAATTATAATGACATCAGAAAGTACAATAAAAAATATAAAAATAATCAATCTGACGTCTGATATAATTGTTATCATTGATATGTCGACATTTGTGTAATAATTATATTGTCAAATATTTTAATATTACACTAGAAATTATAATTGCGCCAGTGAAGGTGATAAAAAATCATCGGAATGATCAATCTGACGTCACGAATAATAGGATTATAATTATTCCGTCATTATTTTTGTAATAATTATGACTTACAGCTACATATATATTTTTTAAACTTGTCATTATATTTCAATGTTACTATTGCGACACTTGCACAATTCTTGCGATCGTGTCATGACTATTATTATGATTGTTGTCATTACTGTAACAATTACATTAATTTTTTATTCGATTTTCGTCTTCCTTATTATGGCTAATGATATTACTTGTCGATTTTGAATCATTGCAAATTTGGTATACTTTCTATTGTTGTAATTTTCATGTATTGTTTACGTTTACTATGACTCTATATCATTACTATTATTATTATTCTTGTCGCTGTGTTGTAGAGTGACACGACAAAAAGTGCACGTGTACTCGATTGAAGAGCGCTGTGAATAAAATTTCACGTGCAAAACGATCGTGAGAGACGGATAATTACCGTGCAAGGTTTAACGAGAATGAGAGAGAGAGAGAGAAAGAGTCCGAACGAGTGAGCGAGAGAGATAAATATGAAGATGGAAAAATTTGCACGAAGAAGGCAATATGCGCGAATGAATTATTTATAGGTGAAGAGACAGCGACGCGAGGCACTAAAAGCGATCCGTGAGAGAACGAGCCTTTCGTTATATTTTATATGTAAGTATTGTATTTGATTATATGTATATATATGTACATTGTAGTAAGCGAGTGAGGATAGGACACAGTCGGTCGCGAGCTATGCTCCGCGGACGAGAGAGCAAGAGTGTCGCTAATCGCAGCGGCGACAATTTCGTCGAGCTCTCGAAACGAGCGGGACATGGAGTAATTGGATGTGACGCGAAATCCGGAGGATCTACCTGCACGTGGCCTCGCAACATTGTTATTACGCTCTTTTTTCCCTAGATTTTGAGACAGGCTGTGTGATACTTCGTTTCGAGGAATACGATACGCTGGGTTTTAACATGGATGAAGTGAAAAAAGTTTTTTTTTTGGGCTAAACAACGAGTCGAGAATTTAATAAATTGTCAGGTCGATGTTTTTTTAATCTCGAAAAAACAAAAAAATGCGTATTTAATTTTTTAATTTTTGTGCTATTCGTTATTTTTAGTTCCATAAATTTTAATTTTTGTCGAATTAAATCTATTAAAATGTTAATGATGTGTTACAATAAATAAATGTTTGATTAAAAAAATTGAGATTTTACGTTCTTTTTCAAAAGTATTTTGTTCTAATCGATTTTTGAATTCTATGTTTAAATTAGTGATAATTTAAATATCAAATCAATTGTCCAGCTATTTAAATTCCATTTCGCACAACTTGTAAAGAATAGTGCACAATAAATCAACTGAAAGAAACTCAACGAAGGTAAAAATCGCAATTTCAATTTTCAAAAATTGAAAAATCACATAACTAAAAAATTTCAAAAGATTTTCAAACTGATTTCTTACTGAGCTACATTTAAATCTGCACTTCGCGGTGATATCTAAAAATAGAAAAAATTCTTCATCCACATTGAGGAGGAATTTTTTCCGATAGCTGGGAAGGATGTTTTCTGTATATTGTTTCGCGAGAGTCGAGATGACGTTACGAGGAAAGCAGCGAAGCAGGGAGGGAGAGCGAGATGGAAAACCGAACCGAGCGAGCGAGATAAAAAGAGAGGGAGAGAGATAAAGAGCGAGAAAGATAGAGAGAAATGTCGTTCGTACTCGCAGTCGTCGCGTCACGCAGCAATAGCGCAGGGCCGCGGGGCGGCTCGTTCTCTCACGTACCCGGTATTACACACTATAGTCGAGTATCCGAGCGTATGAGACCGGAATACGTGTAGAGAGAAAGAGAGAAAGACGGGCGAGTGTGCGTACACAATGGCATGGCGTAGTACGAAGAAAACGCACGGGCCGGTACTACACGCGGATTACCATAGGAGTAAGGACGATGAGACGTGGGCCGAGAAGACGCAAGAGAGAGAGAGAGAGAGAAAACTTCGCGAGCGATAGAAAAAGACCGAGCGAGCGAGAGAGACCAAGCGAATTTCCGAGAGAGCGAGAGAGTTAAGGTGCAAAGAGGGCGCAGACAGCAGACGGCAAGACGATGCGAAACGCACGCGCTTTTATGCCTATATTTATAAGAAGTTTAAAAAAAAAACGAGAGAAGAAAAAATAAACTGTGTCTCGTTGAACGATCACGAGAAGTGAATGAATGGCTGTAACTGACACGAGAGATTTGACAATCTCTCAATCATCGAACGTTCGTACGGATTTTAGTGTGCAGTATATTATCGCGGACTACGTGATTCAAGGATCTGACAGTTTTCTACCTGTCGAGCTTTTCAGGATTGAATAATAGATTTCCGAAAGTGCGTTTCCTTTTTTCCGTCTCGAGAGCGGCGAAAATGTTACCTTGAGCGAATATACCGAGCGAGAAGCCGAGAGAACGTGGCTGAACGAGACGAGATCGGGAGAAATCTTGAGAGGGAGAGAGAGAGGACGAGGGAGAGGCGAGCGCGAGAGAGCGAGAGAGAGAAGACGGTGGCTGCCCCGCGGCTAGCAACCGAAAAGGCAAAAGTCTCGATCCCGAGAGGAAAGAGCGGTCACCAAGAAGGCTCTCTCGCCTCTCCTCTCTTTTCCTCTCTCGTTCTCTCGGAGGTATCGCGAACTGGTTTTTTTCGGGAGGTCCTTCTCGCGCCCCGGAGACTCGCCTGTTACCTCTTTTGGCTGTCTCTGTCCCTCTCGCACCCGCGACTTAAACGCACACACACACACGCGAGATCTCTCTCGAGACTACGAGGGTTGGATTTCGAAGTGTGAAATCGCGAAAAGAGAGAAAAAAGTCACGGAATGTACTTTCTCGTTTTCCTACAGCCGAGCGGTTATTTCGAGTATTTTTTTTGTCTCTTTTGAACTTACCCAGAGTTCGGTGCCCCAGCTCATCTTTGCGGCCGGGTTTTCGAGCCAGGCGCTCCGATATTTATTTATTTTTTCGTATGTTTTCCTCCAACGTTTGCTCACTTCACTTTCCACATGTACGTCGCCGTTGCGACGCTCGCGCGCACTTATCAACAAACAGAGAAGAAAACGGGGAAAAAAAAGTGATAAATTCTCCTCACTCGTTGTCCTCACGTCTCCGTTTTTATCTTTGGCGCACACAAGGGACGAGCATCGAGAGGAACAATCAACGAACTCTCAGTACACTCGGACACAAGGCACGTCCTCGATGAACGTAGGATTTACCGCACCATTAAACGCTCGAGGGAGAAACAAAAAATACACTTACAACATGTCCGCCCGTAACCACTGACTGGCCGGACCCGACTGCGCTCGAAATCGTCGTTACTACAAACGCCCCGGAATTCTTGGGTGGCGCCCTTACGAACGGGCGGAACGCGACTTCACTCGAGTGCGCCCGAGCGATAGCGCCGCGTCGAGGCGAAACGAGGAACTTTTTACTGCGCGCGCAGGAATTTGCAATTTTCTTTATTTTCCAAAATCTTCAAACTTTTTATCCAGCTGAATGCCGTTTCAATTATAAACAACTGGAATTGATATTAAAAGCTAATAAAACTTCTTGTAAATTTTGTAGTTCAAAAATAACATAAAAAATGTTACATTGTGTGCATCAAGTTTGAATTTTCCCGCCTATACAGCTCGACCAATCGAAGTCTAATTTGATAAGATATAGCTGTTATTTTTTTAGTGCCGAGTGCTGTGTCAAAATCTCGCGTGCTGAAGAGCGAAACCAGAAACCAGTAAAAGAATAATCGAGGATTGACAGTATAGCGTCATGGCGCCCGTTGATAACTCTCCGGCAAGTAATATGGCTGGTTTCGAACTTGTATGTTCACTCAAATCAAATGATACGATACCAGTCCATAAATACAAATCAACAAACACCGGTATAAATGTCTACATCGCCGAAGTCGAAGGGCCGGTTGTCGGCGGATACTTTTGCTTGGGTATGTTTAAATATTTCCGTGTCGAACATAACCTAAATTGAACTCCATGACTTTCAACAGATTTTTTCAAATGTACGAGTATTCATTTTAGAGCTTCATATTGCTTTTTTATTTTCAATCAGCGTTCAAGGATTTACAGTAATAAAAAAATGTACCTAATATAAAAAGTTTTACAAAATAAGTTAAATATTATATTCATTTAAACAGCAACGGAAGCCTATGATGACGATGGCCTGCCTCATACTCTGGAGCATCTTATTTTTCTGGGAAGTGAGAAGTATCCGTACAAAGGTGTACTTGATCTTTTGAGTAACAGATGTTTGGCGTCAGGAACGAATGCCTGGACAGATAGAGATCATACAGTTTATACTATAACCACTGTTGGTAGTGAAGGATTTTTAACTCTTATGCCCATCTATCTGGACCATATTTTATATCCCACCTTAACGGTGAGTGAGGGCTGAAAATTTTTCAAAATACAATAAACTAGTATATGTTCAAAAAAGATAACTGATTGCCAGTATGATAAATTGTATATTATATAATTTAAATATTTAAATGTCTTAATCTTATTAATTCTGTAGGACACTGCCTTCTTGACTGAAGTTCATCACATAACAGAGGAAGGAGATGATGCTGGTGTGGTTTACTGTGAAATGCAAGACAAAGAAAACAATGGAGAATACTTGGCAAGAAATGAAATGCTGAGATCTCTTTACCCAGGAAAATGCGGCTATAAATCTAATACTGGAGGTACAATCGTTTAGATAATTACATTCATTAAAATATAAATTACATGAATGTATATAAAAAAATGTCGATCCTAGGAGCCTTGAAAAATTTGCGTGAAAGCACGACCAACGAGAAAGTCAGAAATTATCATAAAGAATTCTACAGGCCTGAGAATTTGACTATAATAATAACAGGTCAAGTGAAACATGCTGACGTTTTCAAAGCATTGAGACCTCTGGAGGAAAATATAATGTCAAAGGTACGAAAAATGAAAAAATACATACCGTAAAATATAATTAAAGAAAAAAATGAAAACTATAGTGCATTTATATTTTTGTTAACAGGGAGATCGAGGATCATTTACTCGTCCTTGGCAAAGTCCAGTCCCACCCTTGACCGAAAGTGTCGTCAAGGACGTTTACTACCCATGTTACGATGAGGACAACGGTCTCGCGTACGTTGGATGGCGGGGCCCATCCGGTGTAACGGAAGTCTACGAACTGACCGCCTGTTCCGTCTTGCTGAAATACTTGACAGACAATTCGGTCAGCCCGTTGCAGAAGGAGTTCGTTGAAATTGATGATTCCTACGCGAGCGACGTTGCTTACTCCCTATCTGAAAATTCGATTTCCATTCTCTATCTTATGTTTGGCGGAGTTCCGATAGGAAAGATTCCACAAATTAAAGATCGACTGGTCAAGACTCTTGCAGATTTTTATGATGGTGGTGGTTTTGATATGAAACGAATGAAAACCGTGATCCATCGACATCTTCTCGAGACACTTGGAAATCTTGAAAATATGCCGAGAGACGCAGTAGCGTACATGCTCATAGGCGACATTCTCTACGGAAATACGAAAGAGGATGTGAGAATTTTATATTTTGCCTTCTATGGTTAAAGTTAAATTCATACAATAACAATCTATAATTTATTTCCAAAATAGTTGGAGCAGAGATTGAACACCATCGACGATTTAAAAAAAATGTCTCAAGAACCAAAATCGTATTGGATGAATTTGTTGAAAAAGTATTTCATGGATGCTCCTATGGTTGTTATCAATGGGATACCGAGCATCGAGAAGCAGAAAGAACTTGCGGAAATCGAGAAAAAACGCGTCGAGGCGCAAGTTGCGAGTTTAGGAAAAGAGGGCCTCGAACGAAAAGAAAAAGAATTGCAAGATGCGATGGCGAAGAATGAGGTATTATATCCTCTAATTGTTTTTTTAACACATTTCGATCAATATAAATTTTTTCTAGAACGAAGAATTTACATAATTTACTTCTTTTAACAGGCTCCTATACCCGATGAAGTGTTGAGCTGTGTTCCAATTCCTGGCACCGACAGTATCAATTTCCACCACATCAAGAGTTACTCAACCGAATCTGTCGAGCAACATCCTCGATTCGATCTCAGGAAAATTCCACTCTTCACGTATCTGGATCATGTCAATACAAATTTTATTTATGTACGTTACATAAATAAGGAAAAAAAATATTTATAGAAAAAGAAATATTATTCGAGTGAGGAGATGAATAATATGTAATTTTTAACATTTTTAGATGTTCGTTCTGATGGACACGTCATCTGTAAGTCGAGAGTTGAGACCGTATCTTCCTCTACTTTTGGAATCGATCACCGAATCTCCGATCGATAGGAACGGCGAACTGATTCCATACGAGAACGTCGTTGTCGAACTTGAGGAAGACACCGTCGCTGAGAGTAGCAAAATTGGACTCTTGCACTCCAGCCGATTTTCCTGCGGAGCTTTCAGCCATACAGCAAATTTAACACTTCAGGTAATTTCTATCAACTTAATAATTTATAAATCGTTGAAAAATTTGAAATAATTAAATGTAATCGATTTTTTTAGCTCGAGGTTCCCAAATACGCCAAAGGTGTTCAGTGGATCAAGGAACTTTTGTACGACTCAAAATTCACTGTCGACCGATTGAAAATTATCGGTGCCAAAATGATAAATGATGTCGCCCATTTCAAGAAAAATGGTCACAAGATTACTGATTATTTGATGAAAGGATTGCTCTACAACAAAGGTATGGATATTGTGATTATGCGATGACGTAATTATGCAATATATAAATAATTTATTAACTTTTCAGATAGCAATCATTACAATTCGAGTTTGCTACGTCAACACAAGTTTTTAACAAAAATGATGGAACGTCTAAATACAGAAGCGGGACAGAAAGAGGTCTTGCAGGAAATCGAATCGGTACGAAAAATTCTAACGGTACCAAAGAACATGGTTTTGACGATAGCTGTGAATATCGATAAATTAACGTCGCAAGTATCGGACGTATATGAACCCTGGAAAATTTTGTCATTTTTGAACAGCGAGAAGAAAAACAAGTGAGTCGCATTAATAAAATTATTTTAAATTAAAATACTTATCAATCTATGGTTGTAATTTGTATAAATAATTTATAATTAATATTTTATAAAAAAATATATTATCAATTCTATTTTTTAGACTTCATGTGACGAGAGCTCTGGAATTGATGAATCCTTCGGCGGAAATTCCAATGGAGGGTTGCGTTTTGGGTCTCGGCAGCGTAGACTCTGCTTATTTCTCGCAATGCACCGAGTGCATCAGCGATTACAATCATCCGGACTTGGCAGCGCTGTATGTCGCTTTGCAGTATCTCGTGCAACTTGAGGTACAAGATAAAACGAAATCAATTTCTAAAAAAAAGAAGATATGAAGTAAAAATACTTTGTTTTTATCGAAATATTAAAAACATTTTAGGGCCCGATGTGGAAGCAAATTCGGGGTCAAGGTCTCTCGTACGGTTTCAACCTTTACTGTAAAATTGACGAGGGTCTCTTGTACTTGACCTTCTACGGGGCTACGAACGTCGTCGGTTCCTACAAAGAAGCCAAATCGATTGTCGTACGCATTTTTTTTTCTTGGGAACAGGTTTCCTATTTAGTTTACAAGAAAATGGATAAAAAAAATTTGAAATTCTTCGGAGCTGTATTTTTTCTTTATTGATTTTTTCATATTCTTTTTTCATACTTATAGGAAAGTCACCTGAAGGAGAACAAGTGGGAACGACTTTTATACGAGTCAGCGAAATCTTCCCTAATTTTCAAAATAATCGACGATGAGAAGAGCGTGGGTGACCTCGTCGCCCAATCTCTTCTGTCCTATTTCAAGGGGATCTCTCACGATTATAGTCGCCAAATGGTGCAACAAATTTACGCGGTGACGATCGACGATATGAGTCGCGTTGCAGCTAAATATCTGAAAAATCTGTTCGACCCGAAAAAATGTCGTACAACTCTCGTTTGTCATCCGGGAAAAGCATCGCAAGTTGTCAGTGCTCTTAAGACGTAAGACGAAAATTTGTTCTAAGGAATATTTTAAATCAGAGTAAGAATAATTTTTTATTTTCCTTAAAATTTTTTTTTCTTATCTCAGGCTCGGACACGGATTGACACTCTTTGATGGCCTGCAAACTTCCTACCTGAACGAGTGGTGATCGAAAATTGCAGTTTTTGGAAAAACGAGGCATTTATATTAAAAAAAGATTCGTTTAACAATCTTGTAATCAAAGTTTCGGGATAATTGTCGACTTTTTCATGTTTTAACTTTTATATTCTGCGAATTATAAATCGTCAAAGATTCACTCAACGATTCCAAATCGATTTCTCTTTCCATTCCTCGATTTTTAAATGCTCGATTGATATCGCAGCATAATACGAGAAAATGACGATCCTAGATAAAAGTTGACTAACGACAAAAAAAATGAATGCATCGTCGGAATTAATTTGGTTAAAATTTGTCTGGTTAATGAATTTATTTTGAATAATAAAAAATCGAGCAAAATATAACATCGATCGTGGGTTAAAAATTGATGGCAAAACATTTTGACGGCGCGATGCAAAATTACAATTCGGAACTCGTCAAATGTCAGTGCTATGAATTTTTTGCAATTTTTTAACCAATAATGTTTTAATAATTTCTTTTGCGAAATTGATATTTTACACAAGGTATAGAGGAACTGAAACTGACTAGGGCCAGGATTCAGGATGAAATCGAGTCTGAGGAAATCGAAAGAAACACGCTCCAGAAAGAGATTGAGAGAATGTCGTACAAAATCAATCACTTGAGCGAAGGATTGGCGAAGAAAGTCGCGATAAGAAACGATTACGACAGAACGATTCTAGACGCGGAATCCGCTTGCACAAAGGTTGGCCAGTTTATCAAAACTAATTTTTTTCAAATTAAACATACAAACATAAAAAAAATTAAACATAATTTTTATTTCTTTAATTCAATTTCTTGTTAACGATAAAATTTTGTCTGAGTATTAAAAACAAGATGCATCATCGATAATAATTTGCATTTGGCATCTTTTTTCAACTTGTTTCTTTTCGTGTATGAAGATTCTTGAGAGCTCGCAATTATTACTCAACATGGTGAAGAAAGAAGCGGCCGATCTGGTCGAGACACTTCAGAGCACTGAGAGAGCAGAGACCGCGGAGACGAGATGACAAATAAACAAAAGAATTTCTACGCGAGTATCCTAAAGTGATGAAAAAAACAGCGATATAATCCGACCAGAGAAATGAAGATGAGAATCGAAACGAAACCGAGGGAATAAAGAGCGAGAAAAATTACAAAAAAGCCAGTGAAATATTTTAATGTGTGATTAAAAAAAATTCTTGTAAAAAAAAGTCGACTTTTTTGCTGTTTCTATTACGCAATAATCGTCCATCGAATCAAAGAATTTATGCACGTCAAAGTGTTTGAAAAAATCGTAAATAATTACAAAACTGGTTTGAATGAAATTTGCGCAATTCTGCAAGTCTGAGCGGGACAAGACGAGGCGATAGAAATATTTCTTTCCGATTCTCACATGTGCGATTAGAAGAGAAAGAGAGAGGGAGAGAGAAAAGCAATTTCAGAGAGAAAATGGTTCGTTCAACCTGTCGAGTTGTTGGCCCTGATGTTTCCGTAGCGTGGAAACCACGGCCCGTTTCGTTACAAAAACTCGAACTGTACTCATCGCCATTTCACGGCACGATTTTTTCACGGTTTTTTCCCTTCTCGAGGCTCGATGCTGATAAAGACGCGAAGAGCGCTCGCTGCGACATCTCACGCTGAATGATCGAAGCTCATTAAAAAGAGAGAGGCAAATTTATTTTTTACCTCTTTTTCTGTTATGAAAACTAAATAGACTTCGACATTTGTATTCTTCACAAAAAAAGAGCACAGGATACGACTGTTGGACAATATCTCACGTATTGTGACCAAAAAACAACATTTTTTCACCCGTCGAGACTTTTTCATTTTTTTGTATAACTTCTCTCCTTTTTTTCGGTGTTTTGTCAATATTTCTCGCTATATGCCGTTGACCTCCAGTTTTTCTCTGTACACAAACATTTTTGTGAAATTTCACAATCAACGTTCTCCGGCGTGACGAAATGAAAAATGATTTTTTATAAGACATGTTGCTTCTTGATCAATTTTTGTCCTCGAGAACTTTTTGAATTTAATTTCTTGACTAACGTTTTTCAATGATCGGTTTTGATTCGTTTTTGGTCGCGTATATCATTGAAAAATGTAAAACACGTTAGTCTGTTTCTTCCCTTCAATGTCAACCTGTTTCGAATAAGGAATTCGTTATTTTCTAACATAAAAAATAATTCTCAGGCATCGAAGCCGATAATTACTTAGAACTCTTTTCTTTCTACCTTTTTTTTCGGTTTCGTATAGAAATAGGTTGTAGAATTGCGAGGAGGTATTCTCCTTGACCCGAGTTGCGCGATTCAACGCCCCGACTCGACTAGCGATCGGGATTTTATTTGCGCGCGAGCCGATCGACGATTTCGTTGAAGGCGTTTTTTAGCGATCTCCGAGGACTCGAAGTTCTCGAAATCGTGGAGAACACGGAGACTAAACAATTTTCGTAAATAAAAAGAATTCTTGTGAAAAAAAAACGGTTGGCGAAGGTTAGGATTTCATGTTCAAGCGCCACCAACGGTAGCGTCTCATTCAACCGCGGCGAAAAACTTTTCTCTCCTGCATTTCATGAATTAATACAATTTCATGCATGCGCGTTAGACTTTTGACCTCGATTGAATAACCGTGAGTTCTCGGTTCTCGCGATCGAATGGACGTCACTATAATTTCTTCTTCGTCGCTGCTATTGCCAGTCCGACACTCGGTACCTAACCTCCTTTTTCTTCTTTTTCTACGCGCGTGACGCAGACGACTCTTGGAAATTAATACGATAATTAAATAGCAAAAAAAAACTTGACGCATCGAAAACTTCAATATCAGTAAAAATATTTTTAAGGAGAGTCTTTGAAAACTAGAGAAATATTTATCAACACGAATCTCAATGACTCGAGGAGTAAAATGATGGAAATGAGAACATTTTGATAAAATAGCTCGCGAAGAATTCGTGTTTTAATTACGGAAATCATTCTCGTGCATTACTCGTCCAGAAATGCGTAAAAAAAAAATCAGCAGAGACGAAGCTAATCCCGTTAACGCACTTAACAGCACGTAACGAGGTTGGAAACGAGTCCCGGAGAAAATTGCATCCTAGATAACACACACGCGGCAATTTCTCGTGCTCTTGCGCTCCACGCGAAAAGCGGATACACGTTTTCTAATTTCGTTTCCGCACTCTTCTGTCCTCATCGTAATCGTAAACACATCCTTCCTCGCGGACTTTTGTTTCTTCTTTACCGCCGACGATGATTTTTCAATACATACTATGTATAATATTGATATTTTTGTTTTTTCAATCTTAACATTTTTTTTTACAATTCAAAGAATTCGTTGTCAAGTTTCCTGATTCTTGAATTTTTATTGCGAAGAATAAAATAATCATCTCGGTTTTCTCTTCGTCTGTGCAATCATCGATTGTAAAACGAGAATTCAATGAATACGAGTTTAAAAAATTTCTGTAATTCTTCATTCAATATTTCATTCCTTCATCTGGAATAATATGTACAACGTTCAATGAACAGAAATGAAAAAAATAAAAAATAACTCAACGTACATGAGAACGTTTTCGTAAAAAAAATTCCAGTGAAATGCGATAAAATAACGAAAGAATTTAAAAAAAGTTGATTTATTTTTTAAAGCTATTGAAGCATCACTCGTAAATCGTGAACAGCGATCATTTTGTCAGTTTTTGTAGAGAGGAAACATTCTCGATGAGAGGAGAATGAAAGAAAAAACACATCAAGGTCACAGGTTAGTCGATCCTGGATATTATTTTTTCGTGAACATTAAAATACCGAAAATTCTAATACCGGCGAATCCACGGCATCTTTCCTCGTATATATACGTTGACTAGCATATCGAATTGATGGAGAGGGAGAGATGATTTTAAAGTTGGTGAGTCGTGGTGGCTAAAGTGAGTGGTGTCGGCTACCGTGGCTGTTAAAAGTGTTTTAGTACCGAGCCGAGACCCTTTCCCGGCAGTACACGCACCGTTGTGCCCGTTCGCGTAACCGGGCATCTCTCTACGTCAACAAAATCGTGCAAAAACAAGTCCACAAAAAAAAGACATCATCTAAAATCTTACATTTCGTGTAAAAATGTGCAGTGAGTGTTCAAGCTAAAATAAAACCAACGCAGTCATATTTTATTATGAAAAATTAACTTACAGAGTAAAATTGTTTATTCGTGATTTTCAATAACAAAAAATAATGTCTTGATTTTTTGAATTCAAATTTGATCAACTCGAACTTCTGAATGGATTTTTCATCGCACCTGTTGAAGATTGCGTCGTGTGAAAAAGATTACGAAATAGAGTGAGAGGAAAAAGGAGACAGGGATAAAAGTCAGTGTCCTCGTGTCGTATATGCAATAATGTCGGACACTATTGCTAAAACCGTTTCAAATACTATCAGCAACGGAAACGGTGTATCGGATAAAGTAAATGTCAGCAAAGATCGAGTGAGTAAAAACAGTGAGGAAGATTTCTCATAGATTTAAAATTTTTGCAACGCTCTGAAAGCGTATTTTATCTCGAAATGGAGGAAATTGAGTTTTGACTCGATATTAGAAAAGTGTCGAACAGAAACGCGAGGCTGAAGCCGTCCGTCACTTTCTGCACACACGCACACATGCGGAAACTCACACTCGCGATAGGTGAAAGCTCTCCCGCGAGATTCATCTCAAAAAAAAATACTCCAATGCACTTTGCTGCTCGGCGCCCTCTCTATTTCCTTCTCCCGGGAGATATCCGCGAACGTTCCTGCGTGATAGTTGAGCGCGCTATTTTTTAGTTGGTCACTGGGTCGATCGCTTTCGCATTTTTCTTCTCTCCTTCCCAACCGCTCGTCATGCTAGGATGCACTTGTTATCTTCCCGTGACATCGACTGAATAACATTTCGTATAAGAACTATAACCGCATTGAAATGATGAGCGCGTGAGAACGTTTTCTACTTTTCAGATTTTCGGCTCTCTTCGGGCCCAAACAATGGCGCTAGCAGCTTTCGCGCTAAAAAGATTACAATTTAGTAAAAAAATTGTTGTTTCCAATTGTTGATGGAGTATTTTCAATATTTTCATATAATATTTTGTCGAAATTCATGTGCATCGAGTGGATGCTCTTATTTTATTTTTTTTTATTTTTCGGCATCTGAAGACCGAAAGAAAAGAATTGCGCGAAAGGGTTGCGTCGCTCCGAGCTTCTGAATTCGTCCGCAAGTTGGTGGTAGGAGTCGGTATCGATTGGTCGCCCCCATCAGTCGCGGGGCGAGATACGCACAATGAGGGATCGCGCGCGTCTTTTTCCTGGGATTCCGAAGTGAATAAATAAGATTAATCGAAATTTAATATGTATGTTCATTAATTATATAATTATTTCTGACCACGAAAGGTTTCATTGCCAACGAAAGTCTCGATCGCGTTGTCAACGGTCGATAACGGGGTTTGGGTTCTTTTTTTTTCTCACGAGCTATGAACGAAATTTATAGTGCTATGTTGGCTTCTCAGTGGGACGCTCGACACCTGCTCTGTCCAAAAATCTTTTTTGCAAATAATCCTTATCGTTAATCCCTGATTGATATTTTACGGGACCCGGCACGGGTTTAACGGCTTCATTACGGGCTTGAAACGAATATTAAGAAAATGGATACTCATTACTCTCGAGTCTGCACGTCACGTGTTAAGGCTTGACGTAAGTTGCCGAAATTTGGAAATAAAAATTTTTGGATTTTATCAATCTATTTTTATTAGTTACGGGTTTCTTATTTTTTTTTGTTTACTTTTTTTTTAGGAAATAAGATTTAATAATGTCGATAGTCATTCGCAAAAAAAATACGCTCGTTTTTCCGTCAATTTTACGAGGCACGTACGATAAATTGGAATCAGCCGTAATCGCTGATGACCTTTATTCGTGACAGCGCAAAAAAAGCCAGAGAGAACGAAATTGACGAATGCATCGGTCGGATAACACGCGATACTAGTTATCACGAATTGTGCGTTTTCTCCACAATTTTCCGAACGAAATGACAAAAGCTTGATCGAATAAATTATTTTAGGCATAAACAGATGTTTTCAGGTTATGTACATTTGGGAACTTGTTAGCAAAAATTAAATATCGTCGAACCTATTATTGGAAATTCAATGGAATTGACACAAAATGTCGACAAGTCAAATTTAAGAAAAACAATATAAAACATTCGTTGTAGAAATGTTTAAAACGAAAAAATAATTATTCATTTTAAAAGTAATTTTTAAATAATAAAATAACGAAATGTACAATAAATTTTTTTTCCGAGTAAAACTCTCAAGAGGAAGTTTTCATCACAGATTTGAGAATTTATTAAAATTTTGACTATTATTTCATTGATCTCTTGCTATTTCTGTATAATCTTCGTAAATTGTGAGCGGGAAAGTCTAATACGAAAAATGCTGAGGCAAAAACCTGTTCGGTTTATTTCCTCGTTTTCCTCAAGTTGCGTTTGTGGTGGAAATTTGACACGTGTATGTTGGGCAGGACATCGAGAGGGGAGAAAAGTGTAGTCGTCGGGGATCGACAATAACGAGCGAGACGGTTTCGTCGGTCCTCGAAAACGAAGCAGAGGGAGCAAGCGACAACAGCGACGCGACGTTACCTGGGCCAGTACCACGTGTACGCCGACGCTACGGAACAGTCGCTCGCCTGCTACGGAGCATCCTCCTTGCAATGTTGCTCGTCGCCGTCATCGTCGCTCTTCTTTCCCTCGTCTGGATATTTATGGGACCGCTTTTCGTTTTGCAACTTGGCCTCGTCGCCCTCGTTGCGTACTTCGTCGCTGGCGGGAGACTCAGATGGCTATACGTCGCGATTAGAACCGCTCCGCGCGATGTCAGGTTAGTCAACTTTTTTTTATTCATCTCTGGCGGTCTCAATGGAAATTCGATTCGAAACAAAAAAAAATCTCTTCACGGATATTATCAAAACTTCTTTCAACTTTCAACTTGTTTTCTACTATTTTGTCAAAAGTCATTTTTAATCCAGTTTACATATTTTTTTTGTAGTTTTTATGAAATCAAACCTTTTTTATACTTGATGAGAATTTTTTCTGTACTCGTTTTTAAATTTTTTCATTGCTTATCTTCTTCAGTATTACGTTATTTTCGTTCTTAATACTTTTTATTACTTTTTTTAGGCAATGTTTTGTATCGTAATTTTTATCTCGTCTTCTTTTTTCATTGTTTTGGTCAAGTGCTCACAAAGGTGACCAGTTTATGGAAATATTTATATTGATTAATCTTTTAGATAAACATTTTTTGTATTTCTTAAACAACCACAATGCGAGATCTCTTCCTGTTTTATTTAATTTTTTCCTCGATCTCGAAGTGGACGTGGACAAACTCGGTGCTGGACGCGGTCGGGACTAACGGGAACCTCGTCATGCAAGAGCGAGAGAGAGAGGGACACGTGGTATTTTTACACTTTTACGAGCCTTATCGTGCGAATTTCATTAAAAAAAACAACAACGAAAATAATGGTCTCAATAATACGCGTTTACGAAAAAAATGAAGACTTCCAGCGTGAGGTTAACCAGGAAGCAAATCCTGATTATTTTCGTCGCGATAAAAATACACAAAGTTTAAACACGGTGAAAGTCACGGAACGAAAGTTTCTCTTTCTCATATCCGCGCGTAAACTCGATTCTCCTGTTTCTCACGAGATCTCGCGCTATTGCACGGACTTTGAGATCAAACGAATAATTAATATTTCGATTTTTGAAAAACATGAGTTTTTCGTGATTGTCTTCCCCGAAAATATTCAACATTTTTTTCACCAAAAATGGGTAGACTTTAAAAAACAATTATTCGTATATTCTAATCGAGAAGAGATAAAAAACGTGAGTCAAATATTAGGAATTCATATTTTTCTTTTTTTATTCATGCAATTTGGTATTAGTGTCAAAAACCTGTCAATAGAGTGACTAGCTCTATGGAAAATATTGACTTCATTTTTATTTAGGATGCGATAGATAAAACCAGAATGTATAGAATTTGGTGATTATTTTTTAAAGCTATATAATTTGTTATTGCTAAAAGTTAGTCATTGAGAACGAGTTGTTTGTTATTTTTTAATTTTAAAGTAATTTTAAGATCAGTGATAGCAATTATTTATTAGCTTTAAAACAGCGCAATCTTAATGAAAATATTGGCAAAAATATTCATTTGGAATACGATAGATAATATCAAAATGTAGAACTCACTCAAGAATTTCAACATCTGAAATATTAACAATTCAAATTTAAAAAAATTGTTTTCATGAATATTTTTTCGCAATTAATGAAATTTATTTTAGCACAAAAAGTCATAAAAAACAATTTGCAAATTATAATACAGGAAAAATAGAAATAGATTGAAAAAATTATAGATTATAATTTTGTTTTTTTTTTTCGACAAAATTTCATCAGCGCAAAAAAGTGCAACTTCAATGGAGAATATTGCCATTAATTTTCAATGCAAATGCGATAATACCAGGAAGTAAATAACAGCTGTGGTACGATCGTTTGATGCGTTGCGCGGAGCGTGTGGGCTTGATTCACGCGAAGGAGAGAGACGAAAAAAAAGAAAAAGGTACCCCCCTGCTTACGGGACGACGCGTGAGTCGCGACGCACTTGAATGAACTCGATTCAATTATTCGATGACCCCTCCCACATCCCACTGTATTTCCTTTCGTATTAATTATTCAATTCTTCATCGACGCACTTTTCTTCCCCTCACTTCATTTCATCTCCGATCGTGTTAATTTTCACAGCGTGAAAAAATTTATTATAATAAGTGTGCGAAAAAAACTTAGAAAATGGCCTTGTCAATTTTTTTAATAGTTCACACAAATATTTTCTCGTGCATTTACATTTTTTAGGGACTTGCTAATGTGAGATGTTTTTCTAGAGCCTTGACACGATACGCGAAACTCGTGCTGACCATCAAGGCCCATGAGAAGAAAAATCGAAGCGTCGCTGATGTTTTTCGACAAAACGTTGCTCGTCATCCGAACAAAGTTTGCTTTATCTGCGAGGATCAAGAATGGACGTTCCAGGAGGTAAGTAAAGTTCAAAGATTTATTTCTAAATGGGAAAAAATGTCAAGAGGAGAAAGGAATTATTTTGATCAATTTTAGAATTTATAGAGTTTTTATCCTTAAGTGTTAATTCCAAAAGATTTTTTACTATTTTGTAAGTTCACGGATTTTTCGTTTCGGATTGATTTTTATTTAATTCGATTTCTGATATATGAATTCAAAAGCTTGTTTACATACGATGATTAAAAATGAACGTTCATGGAGGTGAGAAATGTTCAAAAGTTTGTTTCAAAATAAAAATTGGGAAAAACGAGATCGTAATTATAATTTGTGTATATTTTTATTAAAGTTCAGATTTTAGTGCAAATTTTTAATTCAAAACAATTACTTAATTCGTTACGAGTTAAATTTTTTCTCCTCTTGAATACGTGAGTAGCAGATTATTGCTTAAAGGTCCCCGAGGTAAAAAACATCTTCATTGTCGACACAAATATTGAGCATCGTGTAAGAAACTCTTCTCGTGTGCGCTTGAGAGAAAAAAATAATTGCAGCCGCCTGCGAGATTTTTTCTCACCATTTTTTTTCTTTCGTCGAACTCTCACGATCTTAACCTTTGTTTATTCATACTTTTCAAGGTGGAGGACTTCAGCAACAAGATCGCGACGATATTCAAGAGCCATGGATATCGAAAAGGCGACACGGTTTCGCTCTTGATGGAAAACAAACCGGAATACGTTTGCATTTGGCTTGGATTGAGCAAACTCGGAATCATTATTCCACTAATAAATACGAATCTGCGGAAAGCGTCGCTCCTGCACAGCCTCAACGTCGCCAATTGCCAGGCTCTCATTTACGGAAGCGAATTGGCTGACGGTGAGAAAATTCGATAAAATTTAATTTTTCTACAGTAAGAGACACCTTGATTTTTGGTATATATATTTTTTCAAATTCAAAGAGATGACTGACAAGTGACACGTGGCACCTGAGTAGAAGACTTTTGTAATACATTTTTGTGAAACGTTCAACTCTGATATCTGAATAATCAATATTTTGATAAACACAAAAAATCAGTTTTTTTTAAATTAATGTAGGCTGAATGTTTAAATATTGATAAATATAAAATATCCAAATAATTCAAATTTGAAGTATATTAAAAAATCAGCTGATTTGTTTACGATTCAGTATAGACTAAATAAATATTTGTATAGACGACGAATGAAGTGTTTTCAAATGGACTTCCTGCATATTGTACTATCACCTTAAAGTCTAGAATCTTGAGAAAAAATTGAACTCGTGGCTTCTTCTAATCTACCCTTTGTACTTTGCACCGTAAATCTAAAATTGACTGAAGCACGCACGAAAATTCATTGAGCGAGAATGTAGAGAAAAGTTTGTAGAGTCTCGTATTATCGTCACGCGATGATGGATCGCTAACGATTGAAAAAAAATTTATAATTCTCATATTTTTCTCGTCGTACAGGATCGTTGTTATTTGTACTGAAATATATTTTTTCCCCACAGCGGTAAAAGATGTTGCCCCGTCGCTCAATGCCAAAATGGCTCTGTACAGATTTGGCAATGAACTCGAGACGAACTCTTCGGGTCTGAAGGAAAAAGATTTAACGAGCTTGGTAGCGGAGGCTCCAGTGGTTCCGCCTGTCATTTCGGAGAAAGGGAATTATTCGGACAAATTGGTATACATTTACACGAGTGGAACGACAGGTTTACCCAAGGCAGCGGTAATCACGAATTCGAGGTGAAGATCCAAAATAAATCCTTGACTTAAAATGAAAAAGAAAAAAAAAAGATTACCTCGGAGAAAACAAATACAACAATTTTCGAATTTTTTCGAAGATAGAATTAGGATGGGCGCTTAAATATCTTAACGAGGCAATCTCGCCTCTGCCCCATTCCACCTTTTTGCCAATCAAGGTCACAGGCTGGGGACGATTAAAATAGCCTCAGGCGAAATGTTCAGATCACGATTTATGGTTACATAAGAATAGATCAAAGTCCTGGCCTGTGTGCGCGCGTATTAGCAAATTGTGACACGTTATTTTTTATGCGAAGAGAATTATTGCACTTGTTGGGATGAAAAATAGGAGAATGGGACGATAGAATACGAGATGCAATTTTTGTGATTGAATACAATTCTTGCCTTTCAGATTTATGTTCATGGCTAGCGGTATTCATTTCCTAGCGACTTTTCGAAGCTCTGACAGATTTTACACACCTCTGCCGTTGTATCACACCGCTGGAGGAGTTATGTCCATTGGTCAATCACTGCTTCACGGCTCGACGACCGTTATAAGAAAGAAATTTTCCGCAAGCTCGTATTTCACTGACTGCGTCAAGTACAAATGCACGGTAAGGATTCAAAAAGTGTGAAAACATTGCTCGCAGGAATGTTTATGGATAGTAAGTATTGTATGATGAATTGATTTCTTTCCAGGTCGCTCAGTACATCGGAGAGATGTGCCGGTACATTTTGGCAGTTCCACACAAACCGGAAGCAGCTCAACACAATGTGAGAATCATTTTTGGAAATGGATTGAGGCCTCAAATCTGGCGTGAATTCGTCGATCGTTTCAAGATACCGAAAGTTGCTGAATTTTACGGAGCGACCGAGGGAAATGCCAATATCGGTTAGTTAATCTCATTAGTAATAAATATTTTTCGCTTCGAGTTATTCAATTCTATTTTCTTTTACAGTAAACGTCGACAACACGGTCGGCGCAATCGGTTTTATTTCAAGAATCATTCCGGCAGTTTATCCAATTTCGATTATCAAGGTCGACGAGGACGGTGAACCCATTAGGGACTCGAAAGGACTTTGCCAAATATGCAAACCTGGTAAATCAATAAAATAAAGTATGAATCTTCATATTCAAAACTTGACGTGAAACTAATTGAATCATTTATTATTAGATGAACCTGGCGTATTCATTGGAAAAATCATTCCGAACAATCCGTCGCGAGCTTTCCTCGGTTACGTGGATGAGAAAGCGTCAAAGAGCAAAGTCGTTCACGATGTATTTGTACACGGTGATTCCGCATTCTTGTCAGGTACCTAACTAATGCTCGTTACAATATGAAAAAGTTTACGTTAAAATTGTAAAAAATTTGAATTGTAATCTACTCATGGTACATTTCTTTCAGGCGATATCCTTGTAGCGGACGAATTGGGTTATCTCTTTTTCAAGGACAGAACCGGCGACACGTTCAGGTGGAAGGGTGAAAACGTGTCAACATCGGAGGTCGAAGCTGTTGTGAGCAATCTCGTAAATTACCGAGATTGCATCGTATACGGTGTCGAGGTATAATAAACTTGTCATCCCGTCATCTCAAGTCTTAATCAGTCTTGATTTGTTCTCAAAAAAGTATGATGAAAAATCAATGAAAAACATTTTTATTTAAAGATTCAAGGAATGGAGGGCCGTGCGGGAATGGCGGCTATTTACGACGAGGACAGCTCTGTCGACATCGGTCGCCTCAGTACGTCGATGAGGGAGCAACTACCGGCTTACGCGAGACCATTATTCGTGAGAACGTTAACGAAGATAGACTTGACTGGAACGTTTAAGCTAAAGAAGAAGGATCTACAGGAAGATGGCTATAATCCGAGGAAGATAAACGACAAGTTGTACTACCTCGATCAAAAGTTGGGATACCAACCATTAACACCAGAGATCTATGATCAAATTCAAGCGGGCAAAGTGCGCTTCTGAACTCGAGGATCGTAAGCGATGCGATCAAACTGAGTGAAATTTAACTCACAAATGCCGATGAGACTCGAAAGATATATTTATGTATAAAAAAGGAACATTAAGCACAAAGGGAACGGAGGCGTTTTTTCGCCATCGTTTTTTTTTTTATTCCGGATAGAGAAGAAGGAAGAAAAAAATAGACGGAAGTCTGAGAGATGTCGGAAGTGGGAAAGCTTGGTGTGGAAAAGAGCTACCTATATTTTTCTATCGCACAATCAACGGATTAGAAGAGACGCAGCTTTCCTTTCATTCTTATTTGTAAATAATGAGCTAAGAAATATTGCGCCGAGATTTTAAATGTCTCGTCTCGGAGCGCGTGGAAAGTTTTTAAAATGAAAACGCGCAATTTTATGTACATTAGACTGCTACGATGGAGCTTTTTTGGAGCCCAATGTGGAATTTAGGGTTTCGGGTGCCCGGAAAATACTTCCGATTCTGTTCGCGGACTTGATTGCAATCCTGCCAGAACGAGAATCCGCTCGCGGACAGCTTAGTTCGTTCGTCATGAATCGCTTAACGATGAAAATTGTTATTTGTTGATTTTTGTTGTAGAATAAACAAATTTGTTACTTTGCAATCGAAAGTTCGTAAAATCGAGCAATTGAGAGCGCAAGATCGCAGTCTCCTTTGTCTGTAGAACGAAGCTTAGCCTTTAGAAGAAATGAAAATCGAAAATGGGTATAATTTTTCATATTTAAACAATTTTGTGATACTTGTTTCCTCTCATTTTTCTACGTAAAGTACTTTACATTAAACCATACGAAAAATTAGCGAATTTTTGGTCTTTTTTTATCCTCTAAGATTTCCAAAATTTCTTCACATTTCCCATTTCCGTTTGTGTTGTTCACTTCCGGTATGCAACAGTACAAGCTAAGATATACAACAGAAAATGGGGTACATATTTGTATTGCATACATTCGTAAATTATACGAAAAATGAGCCTTTTGTGTTTTTTAGCATTAAAATTTTTTTAAAAATTCTGAACACGTGTATTTCAAATTTTCGCTTGTGTTGCTGAATTCCGGTATTTAAACGGTAAAAATGCAAAACTGCACGTATAAGTGCAGAAATTGCGTGGACAGTGGATTTGATAATGGATATACGAAACATTAAAAAAAATTAGCAAATATTCGGGGTACTTATGTTAACTATGAAAATTTACACACTTTCTTTAAAATACTTCAATTTTCCGTTTGTGCTTCTGATTTCCGGTATGCAACGGTACAAGCCTAGATAAGTACAGAAATGGCGTGGCGCTCTGCATACGCCATAAGCGTATCTATTTATAACCTCTCGCTCTGCGAAGTCTGAAGTTCACGTTTATCGTTTCGCGAGTATATACGTTGCGAAAATTCCTTCGAGTGCACTGATCAGCGCGAATCAGGCGACTTTTTCCAACCACTCATCATTTTCGTCGCTTTTCACCCATCGCGAATAATTTTTCTGTCATCGTCATCGGATTTTTCCATTGCGCTTATTATTAATTTTGATCTTTACGGTTTGTTGCACCGAGCTCGTGAAACTCCGAAGGAAAAAAAAACAAACGCCGGTCACGTGACCGTTGACCGAACGTGTTTTCCCATATTACGCGAGCCATTTCTCGCTGCATCCTCGCACCAGTGAGTTGAGAGTTTACGCAACGAAAAAGTTCAGTAAAGATCGTACTGCGTGGGAAAAAAAACATACGCACTTTCACGGGTCACTCGCCTCGAAATTTGAGCACCGGTGATTTTTGTTACTCTCCGGAACGAGAGGTTATACATTTGATTTCGACCGGTCACGCGGTTCGCAAATATTTTTGTGAGTTTTTAATAATTTTTTGCGTTTAATAATTTAAAAAAAGTTTTTATATGTGACTTTTGTATCAGAACGTTTCTGATGGATAAACGGCTCTGTGCTTGATAAAGTCGTTTTTCTTGAGAAAATGTTTTATCTGTAAAAAAGGGGAAAAATGAACTCAAACACACCTTTGTTTGCTCCTCTGAGGAATTCCATTTCGACCGCTCACGCTAAGGATACGGAAGGCACTGCTCATCAACCTTTTCATCTTAATATGATTTTTTCATTCTCTGCTCAGAATGGCTTTAAAAACATGTGTAGTGCTTGAAAATACACATGAAAATGAAACAAATTTGTAGTTCATTTTTTCAAGATGTTGCTGAACATCCAGAAATTCTGATACTTACATTTTTGTTACGAATCGTAATTTTCATCAACCTCTCATAAGATTTTGTGTAAAAGTTGATATTGTAAAAATGAGTTGACTCTCTATTATGAACAGTTCAAATCATCTTGAATTTCTGCTACAATTTGTAGCATCACGTAAAAATGGTCGATCGATTTTTTAAATGATTAAGTATGTTTTTCAAAAATTTAATCTGATAATTTATCTTTAAATTTTATATATAAAAATTGTTACACTCCGATTACCGTGCAAATAAATCCTTAATATTCGACACAATTTCATTTATTTTATATTAAAAAATTCAGGCATCCAATAATTAACAAAAAAACGTTTATATACTCACAATTAAGAGAGCTGGTTTAATTTGAAATACATGATGTCAAATATCACGTACTTTGGACTCGCGCGATGCATCGTGAGATTAAAAATTGAACACATTGTTGCTACAGCCTTGCACCCAGTTCCGTTTGATCATTAATGGAGAATTTTGAATGCATTTTCCGCCCCGTTTGCGAAGCGATAAATTCAACACATTACTTTGATGTTGCGATGAATGAAAAAAATTGTTGCCGATACCGCAAAACACGGAATAAACGAATCGTCCTCCCGGAAGTAGAGGGGATAGAAAAGTTAAAACGAAAAACTTTGATCGACGCGTTTCCCTCCGCGGGGTAGTTCGTGCTTGATCCGCGAGTGGCGGGAGGCGTTGGGACAGTTTATCTCCATCTCTCTTCTCACCTCTCTTCCCTTTTTCTCCGTCTCTCTCCCTCTCTTTCTCGCGTGCGCTCTCAACAAGAGCCGCAACGCCGTCTGCGCGCAGCCTGTAGTGTTAACTCGCTCGCCATCGAGACGTGTGTCTGCTCCCGGCGCCCTAAACGTTTCAAGCGTTGCGAACCGCGCGTTTATCGGCTGTGAGAATATTTAGTTTATTTGTTCACCGCGTACGAGTAAGTTTAAACAATCAATAATATTGTACGTGTGCATGTGTTATATTTGCGTTGTTTCGAAAATTATAAATCGATTTTACACGTAAACCGAAGAACCCGAATGGCCGATTATTTTAACGGTGGGCAAGATACTAATCGCACACGGGTTGAATACGGAATTTCGTTTTTTTTTCTCGATAGTTCCGTTAAAGGGGAATAATCGTTTCCTCTTTAAAGCTGTCGAGCTGTCGTTGACTCCGAGATTCGCTGTCGTGCATAATAATCGAGATTCGTTCGTGCCCACGCACAGATATACGGATATTTAAGTTTTGTGTCTGGTCCTGTGGGGTCGCAACACGCAATGTCCGGTTTCATTTGGAAAAGAGCTTGGAATTGTGAAAATACATGAAAATTCTCTTCAGAATTCTTGAGCAAGGATAAAACGCTGTCTCGACCGTACAAAAACCGTTTCCATAGTTCACAAAATGGCGATTTGACGATTTTCAAAGTCGATGAATTTTTTTATACGCGTGAGAAAGAGCGAGCGTGAGCCCCGATCGATATTGCGTTCTCGGCAACAGTTCGGGGGTTGGGAATCGAATCTATGGTCTCGAAAAGCGGTATCAGTGTCTCCCAGCCTGTCTAAAATTGTGCTGATCACGATTCCTTACAAAATACAAAATGAGCATAATAAACATTTAATTTATTCATCAGGCTCGACGGAGCTCCTTCGAAGCGTTTCCGAACATGCGGAGAAGCTTGGTCAAAAATGAATACACCGTAATTTATTTTACCCACTAATTAATTACATCATTATCATTATTTATTCGATAGCGGTCAGTGCGCTATCTACCGGCAGATGGCAATAAGTGCTCAAAATTATAGTTCAAAATTTTTCAAGGATTGTTCATTTTTCGACTATTCAAGCTCCATAATTACAACATTTGTTGTTCCCCTTGAGTATCGGATAGTCCAATAGTAATTCCTGGCCACGTGAAATAAATCCTAGCGGACGAAATATCCGATGAGAAATATTTTACTCCGGATCGTTCCGAGCGCTGTGCGTTCGTTTCCTGCCACGGAAACGCCACCGTGCGGTGAAATTTATATCTCGTGACATTTCCGAGCTTCTTTTTTATCACAAACGATATTCGAAGCTTTTTGCGGAAAATGTAGGATTCATTTACACGCGAAGGTTGCCTTTGGCTCATTTTTGCGTCGAAACGGTCCATTTTATTGCTGGGGTTGAGGCGCGTGCGCCGATCGTTAGGAAACACACGCACGTACTTCGACACACGGGGAGAGAGCCCTCGCGAACTTCGTGACATTCGCGTATACGGACATCGAAATGTACTCATACCTGGATCGGATAGAGATGAATAGAATGGCGAATCTATAAATATGCAATGTCGGGGTGCATTGAAAAAAGTCCGAAAAGAAAAAGTTTCGCTGACAGGAAAAAATAATCGACAACCCTCTCGTGACTCGCTTTCTTTCGAACGATGATAAATATTTCACAAAACGTTTTTACTCATAACCTGGAATTTCGCCCAGAAACGCGACGCCATCTTGTAAACATTAAAAATTGCATCATCCGATTTCGATTGTTTGGGAAATTACACGTTATAGAAGAAAATAAATTCAGGATGCCTAAGCTTGGAGCGGGAAATGAAATTTGTACCTTGAGAAAAACCAAAAAATGATCACAAGTTAATGAAAATAGCAGACAAATGTTCTTTGTTATTAAATGAACAAATATAAAAGTTTAATAAAATATTCGTCCATGTCCTTTTAAAGTAACTAAATAATATAATAAATATTTCAAAGTGTCTTCACTTATAAGTTAAATTTTCGAGAAAAAAAACAAATGCCATATTGTAAACACTAAAAATGTCGTGAACCCGTTTCGACCATTTCATTATTGAATGAATGGATCTTCATTCGCAAAAAAATTGTCCATGTGGATCTAAAGTTATCAAATAAAACAATGAATATTCCAAAGCATTTTCAGTCGTAATACAACATTTCACAATGAAACGCGACGTCGTCTCGTAAACATTGAAAATTGCGAGTTGGTGTGGAAAATGAATTTAAAACATTTCGAGAGAGAAACAATATTTGTTGTTAAATAAATATTCTTCATTCATTGTTCCTTAATGTATAGTTTAGCAGTAATTAAATAATACAAGAAATATTCTAAAGCGTTTTCTCAGTGATGAAACTTGAATGTTCGTGAAGAAACGCAATGCTATGTTGACAACGACAAATGCGACTTCCAGTTTTGATTACTGCGTTATTGCATGATGGGATATGAATTCTTACCAAATGTACCTACGTGATTATTATGTAAATAAATAATGAACTTCCATTCCGTTCGTACGTGGAGTCGATATCTATTTGTAGAGAAAAAATTCAATTTCATTGTCCAATAGCTCGAAAACTATGTAGGTAAATATTTGGAAAAATTGTTCTCGTGAATTTGTATACAATGAAGAACAATCTGTTGCAAAGCGTTTAAAAATTCTGAGCGTTTTAGCTTTGGTTCCGTTGCACCTTAAATATTATTATTCAAAAAATATAAATAAATAAATGTACGAGACGTAAATGCGGACAAATTTATTTCAGTGTTCGTAATTGGTGTGAATGTTTCCTCGTTTTTCAGACGTGGTGACAGGGACCCGGTAAGGAATGGACGTAAGATTGGTCTACCTCGTATTGGGAATAGCAGTTCTGATGGCAGCCGGTGTCGGCAGCCGAATCGGGTCCTTCGTGAGAATCGCCCAAATCGCCGTGGCAGCGCTAATTCTGCCCATTATTTATCGATATCATCGAGGGATCTACGTTATCTTGCGAACGTTGCCCCGAGACATCAAGTAAGCTTTATTCATCCGATAAGACCAGTGACCCTTGTTGTTATTATTTTTATAAGTACGTTATATTTAGGAAATTTTATAAATTATACTTCGAGCAAATTATTATCAAGATTCCAATCGTAATGGATTGAAAAGAATTATTATTCATGGACTCTATCATTTTACTCGGTATGAAACTTTCTGCAGAATTATTAAAAAATAATTGCATACTTTCTAGGCCAAACTTCAAGTCCAAAGAGCCGAAAACTTTCTGCAGTTTTTGCAATGAGAATCGTAAATTGAAATATATTTAGAAGGCTATTAAGAAGATTTCAGTTGTGGTGAATTAAATTACTTTCTGCAGAATTATTTAAAAATAACTACATAATTTCTAGATCAAAGTTTTAACTCCAAGAGCCAAGTCAAGTTTATGCAACGATTTTCGTAGGATTAAAAATCTAGAAAGTTCTTCACGTACTTCTGTCGCGATTAATTAAAAAATATTTATCGATTCTCTCATTTTACTTCATAAAAAATCCACAGAAAACTTAAAAAATAACATCCGATTACGTAAATTGAAATATTATCTCGCGTTGAAATAAATTATTTATAATTAATATCATTTCACTCGATCTAAAACTCCGAAAAAAAAGTTTAAAAATAATTAAAGGATTTCTAGAGCCAAACTTTGAGTTCAGAAAGCGAAAAACTTTCTGCAGGTCAGTTTTTTTCGACGACTCGTGATTTTTGTCTTCGTCATGACAAATCTCCGATCCGGCGTGATTGACGTTTGAGCCCGTCCCGAGGAAAGGAACTCTCGTCGCTAATGCACTTACCCTCTCACCGTTGCGATTCCTATGTACGAAGAAACACTGGAATCGATCGAAAACCCGGCGCGCACTTTGTCTCCGTTTTGTCTCTCTCGCTCCCTTTCGTTCTACATATTTCCATCTCTCTCGCTCCAATATACTCCACTTGACAATCCATCTTTCTTTCACTCGCCCCGTTCGCTTTGCGTGTGGTCGTTCGGGGGTGACTTTTGTACGTCCGTTGGAAATAGTCCATATTCTATATAATAGATAACTGCCGAGCACGACTTGCGCCCGATGGGTATCTGAAAAACTTTGAACGCACGATAAACTCGAGAAACGAGAAAAAATAAATTGCGATAAATTACTTTTTTATATAGAAGAACAAACTTTGCGATAAATGAAATTATCGAATGAACGCATTTATCGGATAAAAATCGGAGAATAAACGAAAATATTTATTGTTATGTAACATCCTTGAGAAACCGCTCTGATAAGGGAACACTCGGCCCTGTTTTTAATCACGAGATAGCACGGAGAACTGACCTTTCGTACGTTGCATTTTGATTCTGAAGCGATTCGCAGATTGACGTGTTTGCTTCTTCATTTTTTGAGAAAAATAATATGCCGACGTTTCACCAACGCCGCAGGCTAAAAATAAATTGGCCTCTGTTGGATTATTATGAAATAGTAAATAAATTCAATTGATATGGAAAATTATTAATAAGAAATGTGATTAAATATCTAAATTGCTGTACAAAAATTATTCGTTGCATTTTGATTTTTACTTGATTTGCGATTCACGCGAATTTATTTCATAGTTTTTTGAGAAAAAAATGTATCGGAGTTTTTTTTACTATTTTTCTTGGACTCGATGAATTTTGAAGTGTTAAATTACTACTAAATAATAAACTTGATGGTAAATACTAAAAATATCCAACAACAGATTTCATTACATAATCCTGAAAAAATTTAATATATATACGACCTAAATGGATGTTGATAAAATTATTTTTCTATTACCATGATCACGCGAGGAATTAATTTCGTACGAAAAAGTTTCTATCGCCGGGTCAGCCAAAGTGGTTCGTTCTTCGTGAGCCTTTTTTCAAGCTTAAACACGAAGAAAAGGATAAGTATATTCATGGATCGAGGTTGACCGTCCTTGAGTATTAATATTTTAAAGTCACCTGGTGAGTTCTCAATGAACAGTGTAATCCCATCGTCGGACTTTAATTTATCCACTCAACGCCATCCCTATCCCTTTCCACCTCAGAACGAAGCAAAAAATAAAATAATGATCGATCATTGTCTGGTGTTGATCGAACGCTTGTACTTTCAACATTTTTTGTGTTTTTCGTTTAAGAAAATGTATTTTTTTAATTTTTTTACTCACATGTAGTTTTATGTTCATGTAAATTTTTTATTTAATAATGTAAAAGGTTAAAATTCTCAAAGTTTAATGAATGATGATGGAAGATGGAAAAAAACGTGAGTAAAATGAAGAGGGGAGAGGTTGCAGAGGGTTGATTAAAGGTCGTGAGAGATATTCTATTTTTTTAAAACGAACTTTGACCATAAAGTAAACTCTGAACAAAAATAAAAGCGGAGAATATGTTTTTACTATATTTTTTAACTGAACGTTGTTCATATTTTTTAAATTATTTTTTTTTATTGCCGGCTACCTTGCAAGCTCAGAACTATTATTGCTCGTTGCTGCGTGTAAATCAATAAAAGTAGTGTAGGGATGTGATAATGAGAATTTTACTAGTCTCGATGTCTTTAATATTCTTGTATTTATTATTTATTATTTTTTATTTGTTTTTTATAATGTTTAATCGTAACGATTATATTTAATGTTTATTGGTATTAATTTTTAATAATACTCTATCGTATTTAATTTTTTTTCCAGATTCCTCTATCGGTACATAAATGCCGATCGCGAGACGAAACGCTATGTCAAGGATAATACCACCGTAATGAAAATATTCCGAGAAAGGGCGAAACTCTATCCCAACAAGCCGTGCTTCATTTTCGAAGGAAGAATTTGGACGAACGCTGATGTGAGCAAAAAACAATTTCCTCATTTTTAGAAAATAAAAACGATTATTTCTTATTTTCAATTATTTTTGAATACGTCTTTGAATTTAAAATCCTTATCTAAAATATCTTAGCTATCCGAATGAGACTCTATTTGTTTTCGAGTTGTAAAATAAATTCTTGATGTCGAGAAAAAAAATAAAAACACTGGTAAAAATAATTACCGAACAAGTTTTTTCAATCGTACAACAATTTATGGATTGCATTTTTTCTCGTATTTTTGTGAGGAATTAGAAAAACATGGAAAATGATGACTAGTTGCCAAATATTTGCCAATTATTTTTAAAAACTTCCTCGCACTTTGAATCCTGATTAAAAATATCTTAGATATTGGAATAGCGCTTTATTTGCTCCTCTTTGTAAAATATTCCGTGACGTTTGTTCAGACATCGAGCGAAAAAGTTGTATACGAGAATCGCTCGGAATGAGGACTCTTATCGTTTAAGCTCGAGCGACAAAACTCGCATTATCTTGGTCTCCATGTTTTAGTAATTGCGCGTTATTATTTCCTTGTGAGTTGTTTAACAATTTAAAAAATCGTAACGTTATCAAATACAAAAAGTACGTAGTTTGATTTTTTTAATTTTTACTTAATATTTGTTAAATTTCGTACTAATTTTTTACCATCGTTTATTATTTGAAATTCCAGATTGATAAATACAGTAATAGGATGGCCTCGGTGTTCCAAAAAGCTGGATACGTCAAGGGGGACGCAGTGGCACTTATGATGCCAAACAGACCAGAATTCATAGCAACGTGGTTGGGCCTCGGAAAGCTCGGGGTGGTTACTGCCTTGATAAACACGAACTTGCGATTACAATTGCTTGTCCACTGTCTCACGATTGCCAAAGTTAAGGGCGTTATCTACGCTACCGAATTAGCCTCCGGTAAGATACGAATTTTTGTTTACCTGTATCAAAAATGCATTTTTTTACATTTTATTTTTACCAAACATTTAATACTTTTTTATTAATATAGAAAAACATATTATTTTTGAATGTGATTACTGAATATGTTTTGTTATTGCTAAAATTTCACCAGCCATCGACGAGATTCGCGATACAGTGAAGGACATTGAATGGTACGAGCAGGGAACTGCATCAAACGAGCCAAGTCCAGGCTCGAAGAATCTAGACAAATTAATGTCCGAAGGCAGCGACGAGCAACCCGTAGTAGCCGAGGAACCCGGCTACAGGGACAACTTATTGTACATTTACACCAGCGGCACGACGGGTTTGCCAAAAGCGGTTCTAATGCCGAATTCTAGGTTTGTTCATGATCTTCAAAAATTAATTTATTCTTATGTAAGAACACAAGCAAAGAAAATCGAAAGCAAAACTTCGAAAGTCTACAGAAAGTATAAAATTACTCATCGCTTTGAATCCGCATAATGTAAAAATTGAAATCAAAGAATTCGAAACGACTACAAAGTGTACGAAATTCTTATATGACGATTCGCGGCTTTATGCTTATTATGAATGATTAAACACGCCACCTCCGTACGCAGTCTCACCGGGAAATCGAGGAATTGCGCAATAGTATAATGGAACGATGTTAATGAGTATGCGCGAGAGTATACACGAACGATGCTCAACATAACCGTACGATGCATAATCCTGTCAGGGAGGCCTCACAATTCCGCGAACGAGAATGAGATTATACAGTAGGGTTGGACTTGGCTTACTAAAATATATTTCGCGCAGCCACATAAAAAAATATCAAAAAATCATTTTTCAAACTCGAAAACGCCATCATATTTTATTTTCAACTTTTTTAAGAAATTTGAAAGATAATCTAGTGAAAAAGAGATTATATACGAGGGTTGGACTTGCCTCACAAGAATCTATTTTACGTCGTCACATAAGACAGAACTAATTTTTTAAGCTTTAAAACAGTCATATTTTTAACAACTTTTTTAACAATTTGGCAATCTTTTATTCAGAGAAAAGTATGCGAGGTAGAATAGTGAATCGTTGTGTTAAAATATGCGAAAAACGAATCGTGATAACTGACATGTTTAAAGCATCTAGAATGTTAAGTACACGCGTCTCATTTTCAGTTTGTAGTTACAATGCCATAATTATTATTCTAGATATTTATTAGTCACATTGGCAACTTACCATATGCTGGGACTGCGTTCTGACAGCGATATCATGTACAATCCAATACCGCTTTACCATATGGCCGGCGGTTTGGTCGGCACGGGTTGTGCTCTAGTCAAAGGAATACCAAGTGCGCTGAGAACGAAATTCTCCGTCAGCGCTTACTGGACAGACTGTATAAAGTACAATTGTACAGTAAGTTAATTTGTGTATTTTCTTCATTGATATTTCTTTCTTTTTCATAACTGAAGAAAACGAAGGATAATTTTTTAAAAATAAATAATCAAATAAATCATTTCAAGTGAAATGAAAAGTACTCAAACAGATTAAAACATTCTTTTGCAGCTCGCTCAGTACATCGGCGAAATATGTCGTTATCTCTTGTCAGCACCGCCACGTCCCGAGGATACGACCCATCCTGTTAGGTTGATGGTCGGAAATGGCATGAGGCCCCAAATATGGCAGGAATTCGTCGATCGTTTCAAGATCGAACAAATTACAGAGGTTTATGGCTCTAGCGAAGGAAATACCAATATTGGTATATATTTTTAACATTCTAAAATTTATGTTGAACTGCTAATTTATTTATATCTCATTTATTCATGTACACGTTTATTTTCAGTAAACGTTGACAATCAAGTTGGTGCTGTTGGTTTTGTACCTTCAATATTGCCTAGATGTTTACATCCAGTCGCCTTAATACGAGTTAACCCTGAGACCTGCGAGCCCATCAGAGGACCTGATGGATTCTGCATTCGTGCTGAAATAAGTAATAGAATTTAAACAAAATTTGATCTGTAAATTTTTATTACCCGTTTGTTCATACTAATTTTTCTGACTTGGATCCAGATGAACCTGGAATGTTCATAGGATTGATAAAGCAAGGACAAGCCGCTAGAGAATTTAATGGCTATTTGGATAGAGAAGCTTCCGAAAAAAAGACGATCGAGAACGTTTTCACCAAAGGAGATAAAGCTTTCCTTTCCGGTATGTGTTTAAATATTTCATCCATTGTGCATATTCTGTATACAAATGATTAAACAATAATTTCTTAATTTCTTCGCAGGTGATATTTTGGTGCAAGACGAGCTGGGTTATTTCTATTTCAAAGATAGAACGGGTGATACGTTTAAATGGAAAGGTGAAAATGTCGCTACTGCGGAAGTCGAAGGAGTTGTGAGCAACGTCGCGGGACATAGAGACACAACCGTATATGGAGTTCAGGTAAATAAAAACTCGTTATCTAATTTATATAAAGTTGATTAGGGACACGCGAATTTTATCGTTTGATTATTGCTTTTCGGAGATTCCGATGGATTCGCGATGAAGTAATTTTAATCGCAAGACTAATTTTTGTATTAAATCTAAAAATAAAAGATTATTTTTTCGATGAAAAAGTTTAACAACAATACTAATTGGTACAAATTTTATCAACAGGTTCCGGGAATGGAAGGCAGAGCCGGAATGGCGGCGATTGTCGATCCGGAATGTCTTCTGGATTTCAAAGCACTAGCGGAAGGCTTGGACAGAGCCCTGCCCTCTTATGCAAGACCGATATTCTTGAGAATTGTGAAGGAACTCGAAATGACGAGTACGTTCAAGCTCAAAAAGATTAATCTTCAGAGGGAGGGTTTCGATCCGAATAAAATTCAGGACAAAGTGTACTTCAGATCAGGCAGCAAGGAATACGTCGAAGTCACGCCTGAACTGTACGAAGAGATAATGTCAGGCACGGCGAAATTATAAACAGTCAATTCCTCATAATGTTTCTCGTTTTCGTAACGTGACGCAAGAGAACAGGTGTCGTCATGAGATAAAAAGTCCGACTTGATGACTCAAAGGACAAAAATAGAGAGAAGGAAAACCGAACGCGTTAAAAGAAAAAAGGAAAGAAAAAAATTTTTGCGTATTAAGAGCAACCAGAACACGATTCTCTTCGATGCGCGAGAATCTGGCGTACATAAATATTTCGTCGTAGAATTTCGTTTTAATGGCGTATTGAAAATCGTAGTTTCATTCGACTCGCGGTAAGAGGATTTATTAAAAAAAAACGACGTACCTTAACTTCGAAACTCGTGTGGTGAAAAGAAAATTTGATACCACGACCAAACTATGATCCAAAGAATCGTCGAAAGCGGCGCACGTTCATTATTAGTCAGGGATGAAAGGAAGTAACTATTCTCGTTAGTTCTACGCCGCAGACTTTCGGCAACGTTAGTGTATCGGAAAAAGACGAAAATTACGAGCACAATAGTCGCGAAAAAAACAACTAATGAAGACCAAAGAAACGAACGTGTTCGGAGTCGAACAAAATCTTCTCTCTTAAATTTTCATCAATAGAAAATTTGTCATACGCGAATCACTCAGAGACGATCGTCTCGTAGCAAATATTTCCTTGTTTTAAGCATTTTGCTGTACGTATACAAGCTTACGTATGAGAACGCTTGCATTTACCAAAGAGAGACAAAAAAATCGTGATCTACACATGGGAACTATGAGGTCGAAAATAATAATAGCGAAAAATTCCGTATAATTTTCAAGGTAGGGAGAAATATCGTGAAACTTCTTACCGCATTCGAGATCACGAACTGCTGGCCAGACTTCAATTGTACGATTTTTGTAATCACGTACACGTCGAATGGGGAGAAATATAAATAAGAAAATCTAAAAAAAAAACAGAAAAAGGCTAAGCAGTAATGCCATTCGACTTCATAATGTGAAAAAAAAACAGTTTAGCAATCGAATGATGTACTCATTGAATCGACTTTAACACTACTATTTCATTTAACCCGTGTTCTGTCCATTTGAAAGATTGAAGATTCACGGAGAACAGACTACTTGTTCCGTGTTTATTTTTCTTTCGCCACCCAAGATGTATATAGATGTATCTGTGTATATGAACTTATGTTTATTTTTTGACTTAACAAGGGATGTATAAAAAAGAAATAAAATTGGAAAGAGTTCTGGTTCAAATGCCGGGAGTACTTTGTAAATCGAGTGGCAAATTGAACTTAATGGCAATTGTACTTGGGCTGCTCAAAAAAGTCTCTTTATACATATGATAAAAAGGAATCAACAGAGTTAAAAATTATAATAACAGAAAACCAGGAAAAAATAAAAAATTGCCACGAGGACTTTATTGATACGGCGATGCACCTTATTATTGTAGACTGAAAATCTTAGGAGAGCTTTATAAAACGTATAGAGATATAAAAACGAAACTACTTGACGAGACATCAAAAAAGAAGAAGATAAACGAGACTGCATGTTCAAAGCATTGAATGAAAAATCATTTCGAAAAATTTTTTACACGGAAGATTGCAAATAATTGTCACAAAAATTCGTATCAATATGTTTTATTTGCTTATTATTTTTATTTCTTCATAACAATTCTATGCAGTTTCATCATAATTTCGAATGATTCTCCATTCCTGCATATTTCAAAACCAACATGCACGTTTATCCAAATGACGTCCCTCAACTTTTAATATAAATAAAAAAGCACTGTAATAGCGAGAATGAAGGGAAGAGTGGTTAAAAGCTAAAGAAAAGAGTAAATGCGAGATGGGCATCGTTCTGTGAAAAAACCCGCGAGACGGTTTTCTATTAAAGTAATTGCGAATTAGAAAAAAAAATTGACTACCTAGTAAAAAGAAGATTAAGCAAAATTGTTTTTATTAATTTAAAAAAAACATAATTTTTGTTTAAAATAAAAAAAATCTTTCATCGGCGTTTGATTTTCATCAACCGAACGATGACCCGTCGACGGTAAAAAGTCGGTCGGAAAAAAAAGGATCGTGATCTCTCCGGCAAGAAATCGATTTCGGGTGCGAGTGTGTTTTCTCTTTGCGATAGAGTGCGTGCGTGCGTGTGTACGAGTGTGAATATCTAGCGTGTTGACTAGACGAAACTAAAATGTGAATGGTTTGTTCAAGATTTCGTTGAATGTAAATAAACACAGTTTCAACACAATTTTTTTCTCAACGTGTCCTCTCAACTATTATTATTGTTATAATCGTTATTATCATTATTATCCTTACTTAAATATTATTTTTGTTATAACGTCATTGCGATGTTCGTCCTTCACGCCTGGACGATCCAATACCCGAATACTGCACAAATTCCGAACGTACAAAGCGCGCAATTTTCTCATTGAAAAATTCATTTACATCGCGCGAAAGAAAGTACATCGGCACTTGTTATTTTTCCATCCACTATTGGATCCGAAGCGCTCGCAAGAAACGTAGGCTCCTAAATTTATTTTACGTCGTGATATGCGAGTCGCGAGATTCGATGCTCATCGCACGACGGCATTCGTAGTACTAAAAATTGTAATGTCCCTCGTTTTCCCTTTTTTTCTTAATGTTTATAGCCGTAATGAGATAATCTTCTGGGACTATCAGCTGGGTGGAATCGCCTTCGCTGTCTGCCCATTGCCTAAATTAGGACGAGATCCGAACCACGACATTTTCCATTCCAGAGTCTCCTGCAAAAGTCTCTCCTCCTCTGGCGAAAAATGTAGCAATGTGGCCACTGCGCGCGTCAGATGAAGAGCCTATAGCGTAGAGTAAATTATATAAATTAATTTAAAAATCAGAGAATTTTTTCAATTCGATAATTTTTCTTTGAGCATTTTTTACACATGAAATACATCCAAATAAAATGGAATAAAAATTAGTCAAATGAATGACGTAAAAAATAGAATTTAGAACTTTTAACGAGACTTTTGATATTCAAATTTTATACTGACCTCGTATTCTCTGCTTGTTAGGAACTTTATGAGAACGTGTTTGAGGTACTTGAAATTGACGTCGTCCTCTCGAGAATTTGTATTCCTGGCAGTTACTGTTTGTGACGAGCTTGGATTTAAGATCGCGGCTGTTGGCTCGGCGTCGCTGTCGAGCGAGGATGATGGCACACGAAGTTCTCGCTGTAAAGTTTTCTTCATGTCGCTGAGTCTCTGCTGAAGTACTTTTATCGTCTGTAAAAAAACGTTTACTTTAAATACTCTCACAAAAAAAATGAATCAATTGAAAAAGAAAACGATACTAAATATTTCTTCTTTTTGATTCATAAATTGTATTAACCTTTGTCTTTTCGTTCAATTGTTCCTCCGATTCGACGAGGTTGCTTCTCAATGCTTTTATTATATTCTCACTGGCTTTTATCTCCTTTTCAGATTCTTCCAATTTTTCAATTCTCTCCCTGGCGTCTTGAATTTTCTTCGTCGACTCCTGAAGCTCGACGTCGCGACTTTGGAGCGTCTCCGTCAGACGTTCGATCTTATTCTGCAATTCCAAGGTCTCAGCTTGCTGACGAGCATTTTCCTGCTTCGCCATTTCAAAGTCCTGCGAGATTTGAGCATTTCTCAGGAGTGCGGCATCTTTTTCACGTTCCAAACTCTCCCTCAGCGAATTTCCAGCATCCTCTTTCTCCTCGAATGTTCGCTTCAATTTTTCTAATTCCTCTCGCAATGAGATGTTACTTAATCTGTCAGCCTCACTGGACTCTCGAAGCTGCTCCAACTCGCTCGATGCCGCATCCAATTTCGTTCTAGATTCCTCAAGCTCCGACTGAAGTTCTTTGATCTCCTTCGAGGATGATTCCTGAAAAAATATTTAAAAAAAGATTTACACACTCATCGTACAACAAACACAATACCGTGAATACAAAAAATGTCTGTTTAATTTCTAAATTCTGTAAATAAATAAGACTGCTAAATGCCAAAAATTTGAATAAATTTTGAAGCATGAACGAGTGAAAAAAAATCTTAAAATTGACACGTACCTATAATCAATTTTGGAAATAAAACCTGTGTGACGAAAATAAATGCAGTCCCTTCTAGATACGCTATTATTTTACGATTACGTTGGCTACGATTGAAAATAAATATTACGCGTGAGCGAGTGAGTGTGTACTTGAGTGTCTGTGTCGGTTGAAAGCTGCAAAGTGGGAAAGGAATCAGAGAGACGGAAGGTTCTTTCAGTTTATACGTTTATTTGAAAAAAAAAAAGCGAAATAACCATCGCAAAAATTTGCTCGCGCCCTCTTTCTCTCTTTATTGCCGTAAAATAAAATTTACATACGGTACGATTCACTTGAGATGTAAATATACATAAGATAAAAACATTATTTCTACTTGCAATTACTTTACTTACCATTTAATCATAGTTCTTTAGAAGATAGTACGGCACAAGTGGTGACTCGATTTCTACTTCGAGTTAACAAGCTGTGAATGTTTTTAACGAATCGAAGAGCGAGGGATGAAGAGGGTTGGACATTCATCTTCGAACCCTCTGATAAATGCAACAAGTTTTATTGTCATGCCCGGAGAGACGAGGACGAATACGCAAACGAACAAAGGTACATTTAAGGACAATCCTCGATTAATTCGAGATTCCTCAGAGGAAAATTCAAATGTCACGAGAAAACGTGCGACAAGCAAGGTAGAACAAAACGAAAACAATAAACAAGCGACTTCAACCAACGCATGCTCATGTGTGAACTTTAAATAATCAAACAAGTGTCTGATGCGAAAGAGAAAAATAGAAAAAAATCTTCTCGCGTCCCTACGTAGAAAAAAGGCTCGCAAGCTATCTTAATTCTTATTTTTCGTATTGCATTTTTTGCGATTCGTGAGATCTTTGTTTCGTGAGCCAACAGGCGATTGTCAAACGTAAGTCATGCATCTTTGGAGAGGAGCTTTCGAGCATGAACATATTCCATTCTTCTCTCTCTCTCTCTCTCTCTTTTTCTCGACCTTTCATTATCGACATTCTTTCAGGAATATTTGTTCTTTCAGTAATCGCGGTAACTCACAATTTGTCGCTTAAATTCTTCAACCTCGTCATCGACGCTGGCACGGAGCTCTTTAAGTTCCGTCGCCATTTCGTCAATGTCCTCGGCCATGCGTAAAAGTTTTGCATCTTTCGTCGCCATAACAACATTGTTCACCTCAATATCAGCTTCGAGCTTTTTTATTCTCTTCATTAATATTTCTTTCTCTTCTTCGACGCGTCGCCTCTCAAGACCTTCCTCACCGGCCTGCCGGCTCAGACGACCAACTTGCGTCTCAAGACTCGAAATCTTTCCCGACCAACTTGTCTTTATGTCGGAAAGATGAAGATGAGTCTCCTCTAATTTTCTCTCCAACAACGTTCGCTCTCTCATCAAATCCGCTATTCTCTCATCAACGCTCGATTGATCATTCGACTCTAACGCGACTCTCTGCTCCAATACGAAAACTTTCACCATCAGGTGGCGCACTTTTTCCTTCTCCTCCGCAAGCTCCGCTGACAATTGTGCTTTTTCTCGTTGCGTCGCGTGTCGAAGCTTCTCCATCTCGTCCTGAAATCATTTTCATCATTGTCAAATACAATTATCCTTTCTCTAAATTCTTTTTTATTTATTTATTACTGAGATTTTCGTTTACTGCTGGTCAAACTTCAAGAGCTTTCATACTCTTCTTATTTTCAGCGAATTATTTTAGGTCTTAATTTACAAGTTCCCAAAGCTTTCGCTCGGCCCATCACCCCTCCTACTTTATTCAATTTTTTGATGGTTTACTTTTAGCGCATCTCAGCGTTATGCAGTTTCAATTTTACAGTTCAACAAAACAAGAGCAGCCCAGTCACCACAATATAAGGACGTACGACTTTTATTTTCATATTAATACTCGACTATTTATAAAATATAATTTGAAATTCGGCAGAAAATTTTTAGCCCATTGTTCTTCATTTGAATTGTCTGATTAGGATCAAATTAAAACATACATTTTACCAAGTCGTTCGTCCCCAACAATTTTAGATTAAAAAAATTCCTCACAGCGTGAATGTTGAAGCAGCTAAACGACAAACGAAAGTGAATGTTACTCGACAGAAAAAACAATGTAAGATGAAAAGAAAGATGAAGGTGAGAGTGCCCAGAAACCAAGATTAAAAATACGATTATTTTTGTATTGAGAACTCGCAAACAAGCATTGATTTATTTCAGAAGAGGAACCGGAACAGGAGGAGCAATGAAAGATCGAACGAACGAGAACTGTGCTTAATATTTTTTTCTCTTCTTTTTATATCTCTAAAAGACGAAAATCACTGAACTAGCACAGCAGCAGCTAAGCTTTTTCTCAATTGTTTTTGTTTTTCGTTTCAGTGCATTTTTTGTTTGATTTAACGTACCTCTAGCCTCATGAACAGCAGCGTGGCATCGACAAGAACAAACGGCGTTTAATGCCGTCTATTTAGTCGCACATGATGTCTCGTGTAGCGCTTTTTATTTCAACTTTTCTCAATTTCTCTTTTTCTCTTCATACGCATCTGTTCCTCATATTTCGTGTGTGTGTGGGACAGAGACAGAGAGAGAGCGTGTACGAAACATTTTCTTTTCCATTCACTCGCAACATTTTTCTCGTGTTTTATTGCTTTGTAAATGTCACTAGATGGCAAAAAAGCCGAACGACACATCCGATTCATTTTTCTCTTCGTTTTTTTATTTTTGGTTCAAACACTCGCCTGGTTTGGTCGGCGCACGAGGAAAAAAACGTTCGCGAGCACTTTTCGCTCAATCCTCGCGACTGGCTCGTCCAATGCATGTCAAACACTCGCTCGAAAATCATCCCCGCGGCAATAATCCAAAAATCCGTAAGGCAAACCCGGCCAAGCTCCAATATAATCGTACTGATGATAATAATAAAAATAATAATAATAAGGTGATGCGAATCGAAGCTCGCAGGGCGTAGTGCTGCGTGTTTCACGATTTCTCGTAAAAATCGAGTGCACAGAATACTTTTTTTTCTCAGCAAAAGTAGCGACGACATAAAACAAAAGCAAGACGTTACGGAAAAATCACCAGATCAAATTGAAATAAAAGTAGAAAAGACAAAACACGATTTAAAAAAAATTATTTTAAGGAGGTTTCAAAAATTAGATAACAATTTGGAGAAAAGAAATCAGATTTAACGGACAATACAGGATTGTTGTAAAGACACGAACACGAAACATCTTCAGCGACAAGTCTGAGAACAGTTTTTGAAGAGAGTTTGTTGGAAAATTGTTGAATTGTTCACCTCTGTGATGAACCTCCTTAATTGCATGTACGGTTCAAGCAGTGATTTTTCAATAAGGAAATAATCGGATTCAAAGGATTGCTGGGTCGAGGGGTGACAAGCGGATAGAGCACTCTATTTGCTTTGTTTTCATGGTCAAATATATGCTGCCGAATAATTTGGGCTTGTGGGCTTTTCTTTCAAATAGCAAAAAAGTCCAATCGCACTCGCAGCTATACGTGTGAAAGTTGTTCAACGCATTTTTTCACGTTTTTTTATATATTCTTTGGCGCAGCGTCAAACGAAAATCGGCAAAATCTGTATACCCATTGGCGAAAAAATAAAGATAAAGAATACAAAACAGAAAAAAAAATTGTGAACATGAAAAATGTTTTAAATTTGTAGAATATTTTAAAACTTTTTTGGTTATACTAACCTGAGCATTGTTTAATTCATTCTCGTAACGTCGGAGACGTGAAACTTCTGTTTTGAGACTGTCAACTTCCGTCAGAGCCGTTTTCAAGTGATGAGACTTTTCTTCGACTTCTTGTTCTTTAGCCAGTAACTGGAAGTGAATTAAAAATAGATTAATTATCTTTTTGTAAATAACGTAACAATTTTGATCTTTTTTAATCTTACAAGATGTTTGATTTTTGCCATTTCCTGAGTCTGGAATCCTTCCAGCTGCTCTGCATCTTCTTGAAAGGTGTAAAGCTTCTTTTTGTACTCTGAAAGATAAACGATGAGATTATCTCGCTGAACAGATGTACGAACATGTGGTCACGAATTTTCGAGCTATGTTAAAAAATCGTGCATTTTTTTGTTTATGGATGGATGGTTTAAGGTATAAACAATGGGATGTTATTTTTTATGCGTGAATATTTGATGAATTGTAATTATTGGTCGTTTTTTTCAGTATATAATTTTTTGACAGTATTTAACGAAAAATTTATTAAGGTGAATTAAATGTGATAAGTGTATTATTAATTATTACATGCATTAAAGAAATCGATTATTGTTTCAATATTGGGAACACCATAAATCCCTCACGTCTCAAAAAAACTTGACCGACCTTCAGCATTTTTCAATGCAACTTCCAAACTCTGTTTTGCATTTTCGGCTTTTTCTCTTTCCTCCTGGGCTTGGGCTCTCTCCTTTTCGTTCATCTCTGATTTCACATATTCATTTTTATAAAAAATTTTCTAGAATTACTCGATATGGATAATCATAGATTCAGCATGCGGTTTACCAAAATAATTATTTTTCTTGTTACATGTTCATAGTTAGATTACCTTAGATTAAGTTAGGAGCACATTATATTATTTTTGTATATTTAGTGATCATATTTTTAAATACCAGAATTAAAATTTTATTCGATTTTTCAATGCATGCATTAATTTCTTATACATTTATTTTGTAAATGATTGTCTTCATTAAATATTAATATTCGTTTATGAAAGTTTTTAGATGTGTGAGATTTTAAAGTAGAAATTCTTTAAATGATTCCTAATTCGTGATAACCATGCATGATAGATTTCATTCAAAAATGTAATTCGACTCATAAAATTTTTTTTATAAATTTATAAGAAAAGAAGTACTATAGGAATTCTTAAAAATACAAAGCCCCATCAGATGCTTAGGACCAAGTAAAAATGGATACAAAGTATTCAACCAACCTTCAGCGTTTCTCAAAGCAAGTTCCAAACTCCGTTTCGCATTCTCAGCTCTTTCGCTTTCTTCCTCAAGCTTGGCCATATCTTTTTCCTGTTTCTCCATAATCTTCTTCCACTCTTTTTCCTTCTCAAGCATCCTGACCCGCCATTCCTCATCTTTTTTATCAATTTTCTTTGAAAATTCAGTTTCCTTCTTTGCAAGACGTTTTCTCCACTCGTCCTCCCTGCTCTCGAGTCGTTTCAGATCTTTAGCAGACAATTGTGTGCCGTCGCTGAGCTTGAACTCAAAACTGTTTTCTCGTTTCAGGGGAATCGGAGTAGTCGGAGATGCCGCGTTGTCCTCTCTGGAGTCATCCAGCGATATTTGGGATCCTCCAATGCTGCTCGTCGAGCCAATCTGCATTCAAATGATAATCATCATCAAGATTACTATTGTTGTTCAAGAAAGGAATAAGCACAAAAAAATGTTCTCTATTAAAATTCTTCACCTGGAACGGATGTTTCGAGTTAATCCCGCGCACAGTGCCGGCATTTCTGACGACAGTGGACACGTCGCTTCCTATTTCTTCACGTATTTTATTCTTTAGACTGGTAAACATAGTTGATGAGGTTTCAATGTCGTGTCTTCAAGGGATGACAGTTCTCTCAACGCGTTATCCCCCTCTCACTCGCACCTGTCAACGTCGACGTCCAACGTCGAGAAAAAGTGTCCAATCCCGCTCAGGGAAAATGGAAAAAAATCACACGCACACCCGATAAGAAACTTTTTATCAAAAATGCACTACGCATAATATTCGAAATACAAAGGCACGCGTCATTTTTTGCTATTACTCGCTCGGTGACGCGATTCTCGCGTGGATGGAAAATACAAGCTACGACAGATCCGATTTGTGTGGGATTCGAGTAAATATGTAGAACAATAGGGCGCACGAAATAGGCGAGAAAAGTCTGTACCAACTGTTCTCAACTCAAGGTACATGCCCTGCCTCTGGCTCGTATGAATTGAGCACAAACGCGTTATCGTGTGATGTCTTTCCCCCTCTCACGTCACGCGAGCCCCCTCATCCAGTGATTCAACGTGAAAAAATGGAAAAAACATGTATAAAATATTGCAATAGCATTATATGATACAACACGCGCCATCGCAATTTATCGCTCCCTCTTATTTTTATTTGATAAACGCTCGATTTTTTTTTACCTTCGAAAACAGGAAAAATTTATGGAATTTTTCTTCACATCGTCACCATACCGATTATGAAATTCACACACGCTATGATCATTAGAAACCAAAATATGATATATGTCGAATTGTACGTCAATAAATTTATGAGACTCAGCAACACTATGACAAGAATTATTTTCACAGAGGTTTCGACCGCCTGAAGAATCATTTTCTGCACGGGAATTTGACAGTCCATCATCTTGATTTTTTTCTATTACAAAAAATTGTAAAAATTCAAAAAAAAAGTGTTTTTAATAGCAGATTATGGGCAAAACTGTTGATAAATTTAGACAAATTTTGACGCGGGCGACAGCTCAATGTCAGTGACGCTTCAAAAAGCCCGCCAAAATGGCCGAATATAATTTTTTCACAGTTGGTCATTCTGAGCGATCTGCGCGCCTCTACCGACAGCATCGGCAACGAACGTTTCAAAACTTTTGACGGTTTGTCGCGTGCGATCATACTCGGTGTACATTGTTGATGTAGTTCGACAACAATCGATCAAAATAGAGTGATTTGATGGAATACAGTGAGGTCTTGTAATTAGGGTTAAAACCAATTTTTCCAGGATGAATAGGTGTGATACTCAGTGGTTCGACGATACAGCCATGTCGATAAACAACTTGGAAACGTAAGTCGTGTTCTCTTCTCCTTTATCTTGAGCTATTTCTCCAGTTAAAAAAACAATGATGAGAGAATTTTTTGTTTTTGGATTAATGTTAAATTACGCTTACTACATGCCATTATCTTGATTTTGTCCATTTTTGAACTGAATATAAACGAATAATGTAAAATTTCGTGTGACAACATCGTTTACGTAAATCTCTCTAGTACGTAAACACTGAAGAATCGTAACCTGAAATGTTTTTCCTTCTGAATGAGAGTTCTGTTGTCATTCGAACATTTTCGCTCATTAGAACGCGTTCTGTTGAAATTCACACTACCGTGTACAGTTAGCGCATTAGCGAGTGATTGATACAATCCGGAAGACTTCGAAGCTTCGAGGATGCACATGTTTGATGACGAGAATATTTTTTTGCTCTGAGGTACGTTAAAAATTACGAGCTCGGGAGAATGACGTGTAAAATTTACAAACTGGGGTTATCCAGGTCATTCGACCAGGGATCTTCAATAATGTGGCTTCAAAAACATAATTAGTATGTATTGGAATTTATTTGTCTCGTACTAACGGGTTTTCGTTCAGACCTAGCCACCGGTGACTTCGAATAATCGTCCTTTTACCTGTACGTCATAAAATTTTATTTGGAACAATGATTTGCGTACGTAGTACGTAGTACACAAACTCTCTCAATATTCTTAACTTTGAACTTTATTTTTATTCTCAAATTGTGAACTTTCCTTCGTTAATATCTTTTTTAAATTTATTTTTAAGGATTGTGAAATATTATCAATTCTAGTTTTAAAAAAATATAAAATTTTCAGAAAAATGTTGACCATCGTACATAAGTACATAGAACAATTTCACCAGTTTGAGCATAAAATTTTTAACTCTTTTCTTAATATTTTATTATTTTTCATTTTATTTTTAAAAATTATTAAAATCTTGTATATATTGAAAAGACATTGGAAAAATTATTCTCGATCATAAAATGTTCGTTTTTTATTTTTTAAATGTAATAAATGTTGAAAATTGAGAGTCACTGCACATTTCGTGTCTCTATATGCAATTTTTATTCCGAACTGTCGAGACTCCCCTCGAGATTATTCGCACATGCATCGGTGCAAAAATTACGACCTCCGTTGTCTCTCAGATGTTTTTTGCGTTTCTCCCAGCATCGTTCTCGTCCCTTCGCACTGGGAGAACGATTCTCCCCACCGATTCTGGAGTCTAGAGATGAAACAGCGCAAAGAATAAAGATCGAGTGCGCGCAGTTGTTGTGGGGTGAAAAGAGAGCGAGTGAGATGTAGGGAGGGAGAAAGCGCGCCAGCGCAAGGGAGACGGAGCTTCGAAAATCCTCCATCTCGTACGTGCTCATCGTTGGCGCACGACGTCTCCTTCGGTTCAGTCGAGTTCAGCGTTTCCATCTAGTTTCGTCACTGCGACGCACGCTCGCAAGCTCAAACAATTACCACAAAATATATATTAACAAAAATACATCTAAATTAAAATATACCAAGCAAAAAATAGATAAATATACAAATCGCACAATTTTTTTAACGTCAACGAGGAAAAGTGTTGAAAAGTGTTTTTCGTATTTCTCTCAAAATCAAAACTCATACGCAAATTTTTTTGAGAAACGAAAATTGCGAATCATCGAAAAAATAAAACGCACAATGGGAAATGCAAGGCCGTCGGTAAAAAAACGCCTGTTCTTCGAGAAACCTGGACAAAAATTAAAGGACAAAAAATCAGTGAAAGAGTGATCAGTTTCGTTTTCTTCCCGTCGAGCTTTTTTCGACTTCGTGCCACACGGGGATAAAATATTCGTTGTATAAAAAGAAAATACTCTTCAAAGACATTTTTTTTATTTCGTAAATTTCGACTTTCGGTGTTTATTTTTTTGTCACGTGCGTGAAATCCGTCCACGAAACTCTTCGGTTCGTGACTCATACGGGAGAGACATTTTCTCTGAGAAAAATAATAACAAAAAACGAAAGCAATTTAGCCGATGACTGCCAATAACTAGAAAAAAAGTAATTCACGCCAAACATTGTGCCAAAGACACAACGAGTACAACTTAATCCAGTATTAGAAATAAATAAAAACAATAACAACAGTAATAATAGTTAGAAACAGAGACACATATATATTTATGCTGATCATTTATTTGTTATCGTTACGCGACTGTTGAAGTTTTTCTATTCTCGTATATCCGAAAAGATTGTAAATATATATATTTGAATATAGAATATTAAGACGAGTGGATAGAACAGAGTTTAATATTATTTAAATAAAAGAGACTAAGTGGAAGGAACGAACAAATTAGGAAGAAGGGAAAGAAAATTGATAAACTTTTGAGTGGAAGATGAAAATGTTGTTCGGTGGCTACGGTTATTCGTATCAGAGTCCGAATGGTCCAACATCCCCGACGAGAGGCAGCGTGTGGGGAAGCGCGTACAGTCCGTTCAGAAAGTGAGTTTTCTCGAACTCCCCGAGATTTTTTTCCCCTTTTGTTTTCCTCTCGTCCTCTGTGCAACGCATTTCCACCGGATGCGTAAATTTTCTCGTATTTACGTTCCTGCATGTGTCACGAACGTGGCCTGGAAAGAGACACTGAGAGAAAATAAAGTCAGAAAAATAGAAAAGGAGCTTTCTCGGCTTCGAAGCAATTGTAAAAACGTATTTGTCGCTACTGTTGACCAGTTGATGAATTTTAACGAGCCTGAAAAAGCGTCAATTGTCGACGTGTCTCTCTGCAACGCTCGCACACTCGGTTTAGTTCTTTTGAGCTATGCAATTTTTAACGTTATAAAAAATTCTGTGTTCATGCTTTATTTTTTTAATAAGCTTTCATTTATTTTTGTATTTAGAGCTTAGAATTATAACGAACGTGATTAAAAATCATCTTTCTTGTTACATTTTTATATTTTTATAGTACATAATAGTAATAATAGGCAAAGGATTTTTAATTATTCATTTCTAACAATAATCCCCTTCCTCTCTCCTCTTCCCCCTAAAATTGCCTATCGCTCTCCACCATTCTGTCATATTTGTGCTTACGTCGAAAATTTTTATTTCTCTATTTTTTAGTAATTTAATAATTATAGGAATGAAACAAATCACAAACAATTATTCAACATCTGAAAAATTTAAATACGGTTTACAAAAAAAATTCTTAATTGTTCTTGGATAATTTTCGAAATTTGTTAATAATAAAGATGGCAAAAATAATTTCGATGTTGCATCGAAATTGAGAAATTCCGTTTGCATGATAAATTCCTAAATTTTTATATTTTGTATTTTAATAATTTGATAACATTGAAACTAAATAATTATGATTATTAATGAATTTTATTTGCAGATAAAGTTTATTGATTTTTTCACTTCATAGTTGTATAATTTAATGAAATAATTAATCTTCGAAGTAACAATATACTAACAATTTTTTACGAGTGAATTGCGCAATACCGCAAAATGAATTTTGTGGAGAAAAAAAATGGTCCATGCTGGATGAAATTGACCTTTATCGAAGCGACGCGCAGCGTCCCTCCTTACCCGAGAGTATTGATCACAGACGTCGTATTTTCATCGTGTATCCGCATAGCCTCGACGCCCCTTCGCCCCCCGACTTACGGACCCCCACGATTAATTCCCCCTTTGTGCAGCGCTAAAGGAGAGAAGAAAAAAAAGTCAATCCTTTTTTTTTTCTTCTCCAGATCAAAAGTTCATCTGCGAAATTAGATGATTGGACGGTCGACTTTCAGCTGAATTTAATGAGATTATTATAGGAGTTTAGTTTTGAAGGCGTGCGTGGCTCGGCTGGAGGCGGAAAAATTTATACCTTCCGAATTTCGAGATTCATTTTTTATTCAGAATTTTTCATCTATTTTTTGTCATATGTATACGGGACACTTTCGCTTGGTATTTGGGTGGAGAAAGATTCTTGGTTTGCCTGGAATTTCCCAGTGGACTTTTTGCATACGAAAATTGATTTTCTTGTAGACAATTGTTGAAAATTTTCTTAGGATAATACAAATTCAGCCAGAGTGTGAATTTATATTTATTTTATTAAATTACTGAAAAACTGGAAATACTCGAAATTAATAAATAATTTCAAATGCTTTGGAAAAGTTGTAAAATTTTTATTGGGATTCTATGAGCCTATCTCATGAACCATTTTTTGTATACATTGGATTTATTAATTATTAACAAAAAACTGATTTTTTTCTGATTATGTATCGAAAGTTTATAATCAAATAGATTCTTGAAATGAAAAAGAAAAAACTAATTCACGGTCAATTCGTAATGAATAGTCATTAAAAAAGAAATTTTTAGCTCTCCTGAGCTTTTTAGGGTATCATAAATCTTAACAATTTTGATGATTCAATTACATTTTTAGTTTTACTGTATATAAATTGAATGGACTTTAGTTTCATTCGTTTCTACATAAAAAGAAAGAGACAAAAAAATAGTCGCAGAGCGCACGTTGATTAGAATGATAAAGAGGAAGGAAAAGCAATGAGGGAGGGTTCCATGAACTCTGCCGAGACGAACTTCGCCTACACGAATTAACAACTCGTTCGAATTCACTTTCACACACATTCAATTCACAAACGAGAATAACAATAACCATCAGAGTTGTAAATAGAGTCTTCCCGTTCGATTCCGCGGACTTTGAGGATCAAAGATTCCCATTGTTACTTCCTTTATTCAAGTTCGCATGTTTATTTTCAGATTTTTTTCATTCTATTTTTATAAAACAATAGCAAAGGGTACGAAAATAAACAAAATATACGTGTTCAATTATTCTCATTTGCCTAAAAATCAATTCTTCCTCTTTGAGCTGCATCATTACGTTTTAATTTATTTTTATTAATTCGAAAGATTAAGCACATATATATGAATTTAAAGTCCATTTTGGTTTAATAAATTTTTTAAATTGTTGATTTTTATATAATTTCTATTGATTTTTGAACATCAAAAGTCACGTGTATTAAAAGTTCAATTTGTTTATGTGGTTTTTCAAAAATTATTTAAATTAAATCGTCCAGTATGCAAAGTCCAGAGATAAACTTTCAGAGCTCTGAGGATCGGGAGCGTGTGCCAAAGCCTTTAATTTTTATTATTCCTCGAGACGCGAGCGCTCGAGCAAAGGCACTTGGCGCGAAAATTCTGAGAAGAGAAGCTCCGGAATTGCTTCAATGACGATTCCCGTTCCTTTTTCCTGAACGTTTGTTCTTACCGATTTGGAGTCGGAGGGGAAAGAGAGAAAACGCATTCAGGACAGTATGCGAATCGATTCTTCTTTTTTATCGATTTTCACTCTTGGTCTTCTTTTTTTTTGTAATTCGTCGCCATTAAACGTCACCGAAATAATGCTCTCCTGGACCACACAAAATCTCGTCTCACGCTATTTTCGTATCCCTCTTGCCTCTAAAAAGAATAATCTAGAGCCTCTTCTTCGTCCGACTCTCGCTTTTTTCTTCTTTTCCCGCTCTCTTCGGATTTCCTCTCCCTTCTTTCACCTTTTTTCCCTCCTTTCTATTTTCTGCCCTTCTCTTTTTCCGGACTCGAGTTCAAAGACTTTTCCTCAGGGAAGACATCGATCCCGGAGAGCTTTTTTCCACATCAGTTTTATTTTTATAAAGCAACTTTGCCTAACGGTTATAAAAACATTTTGTAATATTCGTAATAACAATTTTTACATTTTTTTGTATTTACAATCAGTTTCGTAAATTGATTTTTCTAAAAGAAATTTTTCCAAAAATAAATGTTACAAATATTTGTACTAATATTTCAAAAAATATCCTTGTTAAAAAACTATCATTTGTCTAGAATTTTTTGAACCAGAACGGTTTCTAGAAAATTTGTTGATAATAATAATTTATTAATAATGATGGTAAGTTGGTCCACTGTTGTGCACGTGGGCATGAAAACCATCCTCGTCCGTGTGATATTTCACCGTCCTCACGTTACCGCCAGGCTCGTGAATCGTATACTCTCCGCTTACATGTTTTCCTATATCATAATTTTTTAAATATGAATATCATCTTACTGTAAATCAACAATTTAAAAAATGTAAAAGTTATTTTCAACAAAGTATATTTTTCAGATTTTTTCTGAGTTAAAAACCCTTTTTCTTGTCGTTAACATTTTTATAAATATTATTAATTACCATCATGGTGTTCCTTGTGCTCATGCATATCTTTCGTATGATGATCGAAAACGCCATAAGAGAATTTGTAATGGGGCTCGGCGACGTAATCGTCATGGTGATGACCGTGCTTGTCGACCCAAGTAATTTTCTGATGATGTCCGATCACCGGACCGTGAAAATGCTGATAAGAGTAAGCCTTGTGATCATCAGCGAGACTCTTCGAAGCGACGACAAAAAATAACGCGAGGGAAAATAATTTTTTTTCGATCTAAAAATAATGAAAAAATGCTTAGAAATTTTCGATAAATAATATTTAAAAATATTTTGAAATAGTCGAAATATCAAAAAATGATAATATTGTTAGAAATAAACACAATGTTTCTCTCACGTTCATGCTGAATCGCTCTTGTCTGCCAAAAATCTTTCGAGACCAAACACGAACTGACCACTTGGGAAAAATTTGTGAGACTTTTATAAGCGAAAAATGATTGAGCAAGTTAACATGGAATCACGTATTTCCGATAGGATTTCCGAAATCAGAAATTGCTCTCGGTTATACGCAAGATTGACGATAATTGCGAAAGGAAACTTTCTGCACTTCCCAAAAGTGCACTCTGTCCAGTCGATCGATCAAGCAGAAAGTTTAATATCGAAATCACTTCCAGACGCCCTTTTAAATTCGTGAAAACTAAATTGTGAAAAATTATTTAATTTTAACACTTCGAGGAATTTGAGTATCTCCAAAAACAAATCAAAAATAAGAAAATTAAATCGTATCATGAAAACATTTATATCCCTCTCGATTACAAAAACAATCGAAATTCACTTTTCAAATTAAAAATAGCAAATTTCTAACATTCCAATATATCGAGAATATGAAAGTAAAACATTAGATGGCTACATTCAAAATGTATTTATTACCAAGAAAAATATAGAGTAAATATTTAGAAGCGAGCTCATAACGCACCTGGGAAATGAAAAAATATTTTTAATTAAAAAAGTGAGTTGTGAGACTCGGAAACTCATTTGTCAAGTCAGGAGGACAGATTTAGACGTCGGTGTTACTCTGTTTGCGAGGAGAGTGCACTCTGACATCTCTCCGGATCGTTTATACTTGTTATATGCCCGGATTATTCATTTTCCTTTTTGGTCGATCCGGGGTGGAAGGCGGTCGAGATTTCATGGAAATTTGGTCCACACGCGGCTGCGACATCACTTTTGGACGTTCTATATTAACGTTAACTGGAACTACGCGCCGCGTTTCCTCGTTTGCGCTTCTATTCTTTCTTTACTTCTTTTTTTTTTTCTTCATATTTTCTTTTTTCACCGCTCATCTGCATTTTCTTTATCTTCTGTTTACTCTCTTTTGCATATCTGAATCGTCACCTCATCAGGTCGTTTGAATTTCTTCACTCAATCGGTCTCTGCTCAGCTTTCAATTATTTATCACGTTTCTTTTTTGTTTCAGCACAAATATGCTCTTGCACGAAACCACGATGGATCAAACAACTATGATGCCCACTGGTTAGTATTTTTTTTTAATTTCGTCAATTTTGTTTATTTCATCAGATGAAATTTAGAAAAATATCGCAATAACATTATCATGTAGTGAGAAGTAGTCATAGTTTTAAAATGTAATTAAAATTAAGCTTAAGTTCTATTATATTTTAATATTTTAAAAATCACTCATAAAAATACGATTCTCAATAAAATTAGAAAAATATGGAAAAGTGCGAATCAGAAAATAAAATAAAAATGAAAATATGGCTTTTTACATGATTTATTTTGTTCATTTTATCATGTGCAATTTATTAAAACATTGTCGTTGGATGATCTTAGTGAAAAATGATATCTTAATATTATGACATTCATATATCACAATGATAAAAAAATATGATTCAGAAAATAAAATAAAAAGCGTCGACCTCTGACGTTGTCACGGTCTTTTGGCACACTCCTATCGAGACAACGAGCCTCTTCAAACATAATTCGTCATTAATCTTAGATGTCCAAGAGATATTTCTTTCCGAAGGAGAGTCTCTTCCCTTCCGGTTCATTATTCCATTGAGATTGAAAGAATTTCTTAGATAAAGGAAGGACGAGATATCAAAAATTCTACATTGAACCACATCGAAATGACGCCCTTGTTCGCCTCTCAAAGTCTCTTCATTGTTCGTCTGGAAAATGATCCGTAATCTTTATGTAGCGCATCGAACGCTTGACGGAAGACTGACCATTCGTTACCGAGCTCGATCTTGCATAAATTATTTTTATTCATTTTTTTTTATCGATAATCGACACACCCTGGACGCTCCAGTGCTCATCCGATTTGCCATGGACGCGAGCACGTGCTCTCATTAATCACGTGTCTTGATCGACCAAGAGAAATTGAACGGAGAATAATAAACAGAGCCCATTCTATTTTTTGTATTATTTATTTTTAGAAAAATTTATAATTTCGTTCTATTTTTTACAGAATGTATTTTTCACTTGTTACCTCTTTTTTTAATTCAGATTTTGTTCAAAAAAGACATTCGTGTGAAGAAAATTTAATTTGAAATTTTTATAAATAAATTTTATTAATAAATTATTTAATATATTTGTTGATTTTGAAATGATGGAGTGATAAAAAAGGTTTTTATATTGACTCAGTCGACAAAAATCTGTTGTGCCTACATTGTAGATAGAAAAGTTTGAAAATGTTATTACGGCACTCACAATTATCTCGTTCTTATCGAACTATTGAGTTTACGAAGTGGAGCTCGATGAAAGTGCATTCGCGAGGCAGATGCAGTCTCACTTTTCGAGACGATGAGACGCCAAGAGGCCTCCGTGGAAGACGAGTCCATTTTCAACGATCTTTCTGCCTCTGCTCCCTCTCATTAGATTCTCAGAAATCGTACGTTCATTTCTGTCGTCCCCAAACAAGCCGGAGAGCGAGACCAAAAATCTTTCTGCATGTTTTCCTCTCTCTCTCTTTCCCTCGATCTCTCTTTTTCTCTTTCTCTCTCAAGGAAAACGAAAGCCAAAACTGTTCGAAAACGACTTTTCCACGCTCCAATACCACTCAACTGCACTATAAACAGCTCGTAAAAATATATATGCAATCCCCGATGCATTGTTAACTTCGTGATTATTTTAGAGATTCTCGAAATCAGATTTTTATTCGAAAAAAAATTAGTAAATCATTTTGCTTTGACGTACGATATTCCTATTTCTGAATATAATAAATTAACAAGTTAGCTTTAATTGAAACAGTTATCGGGTTATTAAGAAAATTTATTAGATGGAATATTGAAACATGAATGTACTTATTAATATAAAAAAATATTTTAACATATAAAAAAAAAAAATTGAATTTATTCCTCATGAAAAATTATTAATAACCATTATTCGATTGAATTCATGATTATTATTATTAGATTAAAGTCATGAATTAAAATTCTACTCAAGTCAAAGATTTTATTAAAATCCATACCACTCGTTGGATTAAACTCCACTTCGTCAATTTCTCTTTGAAAATACAATGAAATTATCTTTTTATGAAATCCTTGTCAAAATAAGAAAATATACTTCCCAAAAATGATACATAACGAGGAAAAAATCATGTTGTGTTAAAATATGATACTCTGTGAAAAAAATATTAGACAGGAGGGAAGTGCGAGAAAAAAGCTTCCTGTTTTTTGAGAGATTTTTGTCTCCCGGATGGTCTGCTCGGTAAAATATTGACACGAAAGTTTTGGCTCGGGGAGGAGGGGGGGGTCGGGGATAAAAGTAGATTGTCCGGATCGAGAGAGAAAGAGAGTAGAGAGGGTGAAGAGGGAGTAAAGTCCGTGGAGCATCGTGGATAGCTCACCGAAATAAAGAGAGTTCGAACGAATGGTTCCGGCCTAAATGTGTCATCTATAAATACCTGGGAGCTCCGTCGTGTTCTCGAGACACGCAAACTATCTTTTACCGGCGCTTTCCTACCGCGACAAAGTTTTCGAATTGCATCTCAGGCTGAAAGCATTCTGCTGATCATTTTCGAGAAGAAAACAAAAGGAAGAGGGAATTCAATTTTTATTCTCAATGGGATCTGAGTCATCAGGGTCGGAGAATACTCTTGAAAGTCTCGTGAAAATACTTTTCTTTTATCCTCCTTTTTTTCAGGGAGTGAGAGAGAAAGAGCGAGAAATGCACCATGCACAAGGCCTCTTCAGCCTCAATTCCTAAGATTTAACGAGCTACTATCGAACTTTGAATGAATCGCCTCTCAATGAAACGATCATAAAATTATTTTGCTCCAAAAAAATGAAGTGATCAATGAAATTTTTGAAAAATTAGTGCATAGTAAAAAATATATATATGAGGAAAAATCTTGCGTATAATAGTTGAAATTTATATTTAACATTTAGTTCAATGAGAAATAAATAACAATATAATTGTCTGGCGCCACTTGCGAAATTATTTTTTGATTATATGGAGCAAATAATTTTAAACTGAGTTTCGCTATACGTTGCCATTCGAGGCTGTTCGTCGGTGCAAAGTGAATTTTGGCTCAGTAGACTAGAGCTCGCTTCCCTGGTCGAAGCGAAAATTGCGAAAATTCAGAGATTTTTCGCGATCCCGGGTGCAGATTTATTCTGATATGATCGTGACGGATGTGATTGTGCCCGGGAGCCTCGTCAAAAAACGCTTTTACGGGCTATGGGATGTGGTAGGTCAAGGCTGTCGAGCACTGAGACCTCCGAGAACGAATCTTCGCGAAAAGAAAATTCAGAGGACGAAAGAGAATCGATCAGAAACGACGTAATGTTTGGTACGAAATGTTTCAATATCTTTTTAGCTTGGAAACGTCATCTCTAATTTCATATTCACAAGAATAATTTCATGAAAGATTTGTTAAAAATCGTTCTTATTTCAAAAAGATTCGAGTAGAATTAAAGGGATATTCAGTACTAAAGGTTAAAATGTCTTTTTAGCCCGAAAATGTAATTTCTCCTATAAATTTCGCAACAATCATTTCATGAACATTTTTAATAAACATTGCTTAGTATTCTCCTTCTTTTTAGTTATAAAAAATGTATTTTCGATCAAACCATAATGATTAGCACTTTTTAAAAAATATGAACTTTTTTTTGCAATAGTTTGAAAAAGGAGGAAAATCGGGACGATAATAGGTCGTGGCTGGTTGGTGAACTGGTTCCTTGCCAAAGGGGTCTTGGCAATTGTGAACGTCGTCAGGGCACTTTTATTTTTCTCGCTATAAAGCGATGTCTGCGAAGTTGGCACGTGTCGCCAATTTTTCTTCTGTTTTCTCGTAGTAAATAGTAGTACGATTTTTCATAGTGATGGCAGCACGTTTTCCTTGAGATCCTTTTTACCTGAACTAAGCTCAAAAAGTTAAATAAATGAAGATATACATTCACAGGGTTGGGATTTCGAGTTATGTATTTCGAGAATTTTCACGGTAGAAAAGTGTACACACGCCTCGTGCGAATGTGTGATAAAGAATTGTCAAGAATCGTTCAATCTTCGATAAGAAATTTTCTGGATTTACTCTTCGTCACAAAAATTCCGAGGATTGAATTAATCGATAATGACGTTGGGAGGAGGCTGGGAAAATTGTTTTGATATATAAGGAGATATTACAAAAAATTACAATATGCAACGTAAGATTTAAACAATCGAAATCATACTTAAAATGTTCACTTAAAAATTATTGTACTGTTTTTAAACTTCAATTTTCATATTTTTATAATTTTGGGAATTTCTTTCAGGCACTGCGGCTGGAGTCGGAGGTGGCAGAACGATGAAGGAGTACGAAGATCAGCAAGAGGCTCTCAAAAGAGAGAATTTCAATCTAAAATTACGAATTTATTTCCTCGAGGATCGAATGGGAATCACGTCGGCAGATGAAGATCCAGTAAAGAAAAATATCGAGCTCAAGGTATAAAATATAAAAAATTTAAATAAAAATTAAATAATGAAGTAGTTAAAATTTCAAGAAATCATTTTTTTCAGGTTGAACTAGAATCATTAAGGAAGGAACAAATTAAGAAACAGGAACTCCTCAGTCAAGCAGCAAAAGGATTTGAACTCATGGAGGAGCAGAAAAATGCTTTATTGAGCAATCAAGCTAAATATCAGGAATCTTTGGAAAAAGAGCAAAAAAAGATACGAGAGCTCGAAGCAGGTAAACAATTCCGTCGATAACCACTTTCCGAATATTCTACATTCAACAAAAATATGAAATTGTTGTTTTTTTATTACGGTTCCAGAATTAGAAGTGTACAATTAAAAAATGAAAAACGTCCAGTACCTCATATTGCAAAAAAAAAATTAAATTATTATTCTTTCTCATTTTTCGGCAATTCAGCAAGTACGCAAATCTTCATTAACCCCCAGTATGAAAAGAATATTAAATGATTTTTCTTCTTTAACTTTTTCAGAACTGGAGGAATATAAAGCAAAAATCACAGACACGTCGATGTACTATCAGGATACGTTTGGAATCACGCCGGAACAAGCTCTGGAGAACGAAAAAAAATCGCACCAACTGGAAGAAGTTGTCGCATCACTGGAGTCGGAGGTAAAATATGGCAAAAATTACCAAGCCCAGCTTATGACATTTTTATCTAAGAGCATTCGTAAACACAATTTATTTGTCATTACGAAGCTGCGAGAGTACAAACTTAGTCTAAAGAGATCCCCGTTTATCTGTTTGCTTGTCGAAACGTCTCTGAGAATTTCGAGTCACAGAAGCGTAATCTTCTTTGTAAAGATTTGACGCATCGCCGCGTCATACGATTCTCACCCAAGCTTACGGAAGATAGCAGAGTTCAAGGCTGATAAGTGAAAGAGATCAAAGCCAGTTGGTTTACAGAGAGTTAATTATATGAATTCGAAAAAACACGAGGAACGAAATGAAAAAAACGAATAATAAAAATACGAAAACAACATTTTTTATTCGTTGATTTTAAATGTTAATCCAGGTAAAACAAATAACGGCAAGTCTCGAAGAGGAACGAAACTGGGCACACGAATTGGAGATCGAGAGAGACCAGTTTCGAAATCGCTTGGAAGCAGAGACTCGCTTGAGGGAAAAATTGTCGATGGAGCGAGACAGTGACATCGAAGGACTGAGAGAACGAATAAGAGAACTCGAGGAAGAAAACTTTAAGCGAGAGAGCATAACGCAGCAGCAGAAAAACGAGATCGCAGAGAAAGATCGTCTAGTCAAAGAAAAACTTTTGTTACTTGAGGAATCGTCCCGAGCGTATGAGGAAGTTAGCACATTAGCGGAAAAGAGGAAGAAGCAGATCGTGCAGCTGAGGCTCTCGCTCAAATCGAGGGACGATGCTCTCACGGATCTCAATAACAAACACCGAGCTCTTCTGAATCAGGTTATTGTCCATTTTATAATCTCCTTCGATCTTTCATCAGAGAGGTCGATAGCTCTGAGTCTTCGTCTAAGAACCCTTTGCTAACAATGTTTTTTCTGATAAATTTCTTTTCTCAGTGTGAGCAGAATCACTTGAAGCGTTCTTCAGCGCCAAGCAGTCCCGTAATTTCAACACCATTGCCAGGATGCCAATCTCCGAGAAACGCCCTCAAAAGCCCTTCAGCCATCAGTCCATTCAATTGGGAACTTGGCAAAGAAAAAATAAGGCCTAGTTCCGATTCTCCTCAGGAAGAAAATTCATCGGAAACTGCTAAAGTCACTGAATTGAAAAAGGTTCATGTTCTTCATTTATTACTTTACTGATTAAATTACTTTTTTCTTTATAGTTGTGAAAATATTGACACCAAATGTTTTTTTCCCATATCAGGAAATCGAGGAGTATGAGCGTGAGATGAAAATCCAGGAAGAAGGAAAGAAACAGTTAATTCTTAAAATGTGCAACGTGAAAAAATCGATGAAAGTGTCGGAAGAGAAATTGAAGAAGCTCGAGATTGAGCACGAAAAGGCGTTAAAAATGATTCAGGGCTTGATGTCACTTCAGGAGAGCAACGAGGAAAAAGTTATGCAGAAAGGACGTCGAATAGAGGAACTGGAGCTTGAGCTGGAGAGGCTAAAACAATTGCCGGAAGATTCGAGATCGAAGAAGAGTCAGAACTCGTCGGTTAGGAAGGATTCCGATAGCGAATCGAGTCGTCCGGAACGCGATCCGGTAGAAAAGGTTTGGTTGAAAGTTCAATCACCGCATTTTCGCCGCAAATGAAAATCTTTTCTTCACTCTGCATTTTTCTTTCTACACGATTTTAAATCATAGACGCACGCGAAATAACCGCACGAGGCTTTTGATTGTCATGCTGAATCGCTTGCTTTTTATTTATTTTCTTTAAGATTTCTTTCAGTCCGTAACATAAAAAAAGAGTGCTTGACAATATTTTTGACTTCACGCTCAATCCTGTATAATTGTTAGAGAAATACGTAATCGAGAGGATTAGTTTTTCGATTTTTTTTCGCACTCAGGTAAGATCTCGGTGTAATTCGATATCTCCGAGAGAAGATTTTCGCGATGCCAAGTTTGTCTTTCGGAGTGTACGCCAGCGCTCGTTAATTTCGCTACAATACGTTGAGTTACGGGTTTACGGGAAGAGAAATCTTAGCCCGAGCGTTAAGAGAGCGAAGTTTCGTTTCGTTTTGTTTTTGGGATTCGTGCAAACATTTGCCATGGATCCGCGCAACGAACTCTCATGGTCCAACGGATTCCCTGCTGATATAGACGAGAAAAGACGGCGTTTCCTTGCGTCTAATAATAGAAAACGATGCCTCGGGCGTCTTCGCGTCCCTCGGGCTTCTCTGCGCTCGAACGCGAATTCATTTCGACGGTTTAGCTTCGACCGCGTGCTTCTTACCATCTTTATATCGTCGGAGAAAAAAAAACACAGAAAAAATTCACGAGTTTTACGTACAAACACAGTCGAACGAAATAAATAATCGAACGTAATTTATGCAGACACGAGAAATAATACGACGCGGTTTCATAACACATGATAATCGGCGATAGAGCATCAAAAGAAAATAATTTCGCTCTAAAATCACAAATAATTTCGTAATCCACGATCTGTTAAAGAAAAATACAATCCCAAAATTCGAACAACGAATTATCGACGATTAATAAATTATTTTTTGATAAACGAAAGACGATTAAAATACGATTAAATATTAGTTACGAGAATTACCGAGAATTTTATAAATCATTGATTAAATCGATAAGACGAAGAGAACGAACAGGAAAAAGATCGAACGAATAATTCAAAGAAAAGGTTCTTAAAAAGTATTCGGCAGTGCTATTTTTCGTGATAGTACTCGTATCGAGTATTCGCGAGTGTCGAAAACGTCAGGAATTCAAAAAAGGACGATGCTATCCTGCCTGTGCATCTCAATGAGAATGGAGGTAGGTAACAGCAGTTTGTGATTTGAAAAATTGTCCTTCTCGGATGTTCGCGAACGAGCGATTCCAGAATTTCGGTTCCCTCACACTCTCCGCTAGTATATCGAATCCTCGGTTATTTTTGGTCTAACTCACGTTCTTGATCGATCGATAAAATGTTCAAAATTAGGCGGGTTCGTTGCTCCTGAAATCCGTGGTACAATTTTCTCGGAATCATCTTTTATTTTTGTAGCATTATTTTTCTTTTTAGGGGCCTGCCCTCGTGACACTCGTGACCCCGAGGTGTTGGCTAAAGAGATCAAAACATTAACAAAAAACCTCGAGCGACCTTCATCCCTTTCTCATCCCTCCCACGAAGCGCGTCCACGTTTTCAAGCACGAATAATTGTAAAATAGAATCACGCATGGCTTTTTGTAGTTTCTGTAAACCAATCATTTGCACGTGTATATTTAATAAAAGTTGAAGTGAAAAATCGAAAGAATGAATTTTTTATTTTCATATTATATTTTTTTATACGCAGCGACGTTTTGAGGAAATGGAGTTTAAGATTAACGAGCTCCGAGAACAAATCGAGAGCGTTAAAGCTGAGAAACATCTTCTGGAGAAACAATCGCGAGCTGATTCCGAGGTAAGAATCTTCATTGACTTTTTTTGATTTTTTTTTTTCATGTACGAAAGTGCATCAGAGTGCATTTTTGGTCGCCAGTCGTTTCTCGTTCCCTTTGGTGCCTGATTCTCTTCGCGTTTTATAAATAGATTGACATAAAAGCAACGGGAGTCCATTCGCTCGAGCGTTGGCGTTTGTTCGAGAGTTTAAGTTCGTTACGAGAAAAACGATTATGCTTTGGAAGTGTTTCTTTCGAAGAGTGTTTACATTATGTCGAAATCGATTAGTTTGTTTAGTATTCGAAGATTGCCTTGAGAGTGATTTCGACGATTTTTTTTGCAGATTCTCGAGGAACAGCTGCACGAGAAAGAAGCGAAGATCGATCATTTGGAAATGGAAAAGAGTGCCATACGACAAGAACTGAAGGAAAAAATTCAACAGCTCGAGAAATTGAAGGAGACTTACGAGAGAGCAAATGAGAGGATTGACAAGTTGGAATTCGAGGACGTGGTCGGGGAACAAGAGAGACTGCGGGAGGAGCTGATCCTTCGCGATATCGATATCGAGGAGAAAAATCGCAGGATTGAGCAATTGACTAGAGAACTTCAAGTCAAAACGCAGAATCTTCAGAAACTCGTAAACACTGAGCTCTGGAGCAAAAACAAGGAGATTGCGAAGCTGCACAACCAAACGATGTCCGCAAATAATTCGCAGGATGGATGTCGTGGAAATTCGAAGATGGAGGAAGAGCAACGAGCAAATTGTCAGCTTGAAACTCTCGTCAAAGAATTGAACGACATTGGAATTCGAGTCAGTTTTACAAGCGACGTTGTGCAATTGAATCACGTCAATGGCAATGAAGCTATAGACGTCAAAACGATGACGGAGTACGTGCAAAAGCTTGTGAATCAAAAAAGAGAATTGGAACGAGAAGTTGATTATCTGAGGTGGTTGAAACTCGTTGCTCAGCCAGACGTAGCTTCTAATCAGGACGCAGAAAATTCATTCATGGAGACGGAGAAAGCGAAGAAATACTGCGAAATGTTGCGTACTCATGTTAAGGATCTCTTCAAGTTTATGAAGGAAATGTTGAAGTTTTCAAACAACTCGTCGAATATGAGCGATGATCATCGCAATATCGTACTCGACGTTCTTCTGAGCTCGAAAACACTCTATGACGATTTCGTCAAAATCCAAAATGGCAACATATTCCCATGGGCCGAAATTGCTGGAGCCGACATGTTCGCTCGTCGAAGTCAATCCACGGAAGTTTTACCCGAGGAAACGCGAAAGAACATGATTTCTGAAATTCAATCGGATTCTGAGGCTTTCTCAGAGCCAGATCGGGAAGCTTCGCTGGCCAGGATCGGTCTCCAGGAGACTCAGAAAACTCACAAGTCCTCGAACAGACCACGAGCTTCAAAATATGTTAAGAATTTCAGCGATTCTGAGGATTCCATCGACTACGTTCCTCACCACAGGAACGCCCATCAGACCAAGATCAATGGAGAAATTGATGCTTTGCAACAGATTTCACAAATTTCCGAAACTAACAGATATTTGAATGCCGAATTAAGAAGTTTGCGAGATGAAATTTTGCCTAATGTGCAAGGAACCGAGATTGCGGAGAAGATTTTGTCAATAATCGCGACATTGGAAAAATCGAAGATACTCAACGAGCGCGTGAGATCTTCCTTGGAGAAAAAAGTCGAGGAATGGAAGGAGATCAGGAATGACGGCAAAAGTAATAGTTTACGAAGAGCTCAGCTCGAGATGAAAATTAAGGACGTTGAGATGATGGCGATGGAGATTGCGAAGCAGAAGAACGAGCTGTTGAATTATAAGGAAGACACAGATCGTAAAGCATCAGAAATGATGATCACGCTAAACAGAGAAAATGAGGCACTGAGAACGAGAATAAAATTACTTGAGGAAGAAAATGAGCTTACGAGATCGAATGTTTCGACACTTTCTAAAGATCTCGACCAGCTTACGCTTTCGCACAGTCAAGTGCTCGTGGAGAACACAAAACTGACGAATGATAAATTGAGGCTGGAGCAGGAGCTTCGTAAAAACGAGAACAAATATGACACGACTGTCCGGTGTCTTCAGGACAAATTTAACAAAGAGGTAAAAACAGAAATTCTTCCAAATGTCTTAGATTTCATTTTTATTTGAAAATAATCACATTTTCTTTATTAATACATGTTTGGGCATTATTTTCCTCTAGGTGACTGATCTTAATCAAATGAATGATTCCCATCGAGCCAGGCTCGAGGAACTCGAGGTGTCAAATAAGGAATTAAGGAGGCACGTGGTCGTTTGCGAAGCGAGTGATTCAGCACCGAGTTCCAGTGGAGTTTCGTCCATTCCAACTGATAATAGTCACAAGCAAACATGCGACGATTTATTACAAGATTATCACACCTACAATGTAAGTTTAATTCATGGACTGGAATTTATGACGGTAATTCATGAATACTTATAAAAAAATGTTTTCAGGGCTCTCAATACTGGTTGTCAATAAATTATCCAACGTCAACGGGGCGAAGCAAATCTTCCTGTTCACCAGATTTGGGAATCGAGAGCGACGCCGCAGTCTCAACTACAAGACCGCTACAGGATACTCTAAAAATCACCGAGTCCATGACGAACTTATTAAGCGATGAGGATTTCAACTCAAATACGCATCGAGGATTGCGGGATTCGGATCGTGATAGTCCGATCCATTTGGAAGGTAACATTATTTTAACATAAGAACAAAATTTAACTAATCACATTTTCTCGAAGTTTCACGCTAAATTCGCGAATGAATATTTAAACGTGATTTGAATTATTTTCAAGGTCTGGATGAGGTGGAAGCGCTTAAGCAAGAAAACGAGGCCTTGAAGAGACGGCTGATGAAAACGAGACGAGCCTTGGAAGACACATTTCAGCACCTCTCTGCATCAAACAAGAACAAAAAGAATGTCGAGAAGGCGATAACGAAACAATTAATGATGACGAAGAGTATACTCAAGAAAACGAGAACGTACGAGGAACCGTTTGATTGAGAACTATATTTACTCCCGAAAAAATAGAGACGACTTAACGTGGTTGTTTAACTCCCTTGGTTGACGACAAAAGGGAACAAGATCATGCGAATTTGGTGATTTTTCACCACCAGTGATTTTTTTATTTGCATCAATGTTCCGACTTATCGCAACTTTATTATCGAATAAAAGAACGTTTTGTTTATCCTCCACCGCCGTTCCCGATGCGAAGTCGATCGACTGAAATATTTATATCGACAATTATTCCATATTTCGCAATCGCGAAACTTGTGGTTGCATCGGTAGAATGGAAAATGAAGAAGAAAGATATTTTTTCACAACACAAATAAAATTTTTCGGAGGCCAAAGAGAACAAAATAACGAGGCATTGTGTATCTATTGTACATTAAGAAATCTTGTATATATATATATATATATAAATATCTACCATATGTACATTTACATAACGACGATGAAATCGTATCGAAACTTCATCGATTTATAAATTTTCCTCATTTTTTTCGATTCACCCACATACCTCGAGAAATAATGCGCCTTTTTTTGACCAATTTTTTTCGCGCACAACGATAAATCTACGTGAGTGTGTAGTTTAAACGCCAATCGTTAAAGCCTTTGTTTCATTTCGTAATTTCAAAAAAAAAACATCTGTAAATAGATTCAGATGAAATAAAGTGCCATTGATACTCACTTCGAGTTTAGACATTTTTTTCTGACGCCTTTTCTAAATGATAGGAAACCATTCAGGAGATGAATTTATGAATTTTTCTGAACTTTTTATTTATCCGTACCTTGAAGAGCAAAATGAAATTTGTAAATTAACGTCTTGAAAAACTTTGTTTCATCTTGTAATTTCGAAAACAAATATCTGTAAATAGACTGAGGTGGAATAAAGGGGTCATTGATACTCATTTCGACTAAAAAAAATTCTGAAACCTTTCCCAGTGGTAGGTAATCATTCGAGAGTACACCAATCGGTTATGATAAATTTTTATTATCACTTGATGACTAGATAATAATATAAAGATTCGTAATAATAACTGATTTTTCTCGAATTGCGAAGACGGCGCGCCGCGAATATCATTTTCTCAAATTTTCATTATCTCTTGAAAATTTATCGATCGACTAGATTCGTAGCCCAGGTGCTACGCGAAATAATAATAAAAAAAATCTAGTTATATTTTTGTTGAATGGAATTTCGCTTCTACCCTCCGGTAAATATTTTTATGTACAGCTCAAATTTTTTTCACGATGATCTTTAATGGAGATTTTGATTTTTCTTTCGAACTATGATTTTTTTCAGAATAATCGCAGTTACTTTTGCTTTTTCTCTTCGTCTTTGTATCGTGAATTCGCGCGCACATGCAACTCCCAATATAATATACAGCAGATACAATAAAATCTTATTATCGACTATTTACAATATGTCATTTTTAATTTTTTTTTTTAATATCTAACCTGACACAATTGCCGTTCCTCGACGACAATGATATCGCGATGTGCACGAGGATCGAGTGTCTTCACTCTGTCCTTTTCTTATTCATGAAATTACGAATCGTTTTATTTTAATTCAGAACGAAATAATTGAGAATGATCCTGTGCACGAGGCGACGCGACACTATCATCTAACGAATCGCATTGTTTCAAGTCTATGATAACGAAAAACGAGGAACTTGTACATAAATATATATATATTTTATATATATCTATATTAATCCGTAATATCGATGCTTTATGGACTATGCTCGATACGAATCGTGTCTCTTTCCGACGAAATCATTGTCTCATGAGTTCGCGGTTTGAAAATCTTCCTCGTTACCATTCAAAGGACTTCCCAATTGGCGAGAAAAAATAAACGAAAAATAAATTTTACAATTCAACAACGAGCATCGGAGTAAAAAAATAAATAAACGTAACAAAAAATATCGCAGGCAATTTGGAGAAAAATGATCAATCAAGATCGAATAATTTTTGAAGGATTTCGATGAATTTTGTTGCACAATCGAACGAAAAAAATTGCAAGATTTTGTTTTAGTTCTAATGACGAATTCCGATATTTTTATGTTCAAGAATAAGTTCGAGATACTCTTAAATATTTTCTTTGTTCAAAAAATTGATGAAGCTGTTAATCGATATTGCAGCTATGAGAAAAAAAATGGACAATTTTTTTGTTAAAATTCAAAATCTGAATTTTACCAGTTTATCAATAAAAATCACTTTTTCGGGGATTTTATCTCCAGTCAATCCTTAATTATGAGGTGTCTGATGTCAAGAGCGACGGTACACTCGAGTACAGTCTTTGATCGAATAAAGTTCGACGAGTGGCATTTCTATTCGCACGAGGAGTATTTTTCAATTTTTGCTTTCGCGTGTCCGTGTTTATTTTAATAAATTTTTGTTTTTAAGTTTATGTGACGGGTTATGTGGCGTAGTGTGGATGATGGTGAGGATGTTGGGCCGGCTCGCCTAGCCAGGAATCCGGGGACGGTGGAAAATCCGGATAACCGCCACCCGAGACTCCACCCCCAGGACCGCTGCCTCCTCCACTTCCGCCGCTAACTCCTCCCGGACCACCGCCCGCACTCGATTCGTTACTCAAATCCGATGCTGGACCAGCAACCATTCCGCCTGAACCACCTGAACGATTTGAGATATAAAATATCGGAATTATAATATTATTTCTAATTCGATTGAGGATTATGTACGGTGACTGACAAAATTGATTTAAAAATTTGAAAGTTTAAACTCTGGTAATTATATGATGTATACACGGTAAGCATCGAAAAAATTTATGAACAAAAAATCCAAATTTGTGAATATTCCATGAGAGACAACGTTAAATTGAGGAGATTTTAGAATAAAATATCTTTCGAAATCTTTTAGTGAATTACTCTCAAATTAATCATGATATGAATGCAATTAAAAATTAACCAAAAAATAGAAAATAAATTAAATTTGAAAAGAAAGTATAAAATAATGTAAATTAGTGAGAATATTGAAAATTACCGAGTGTTGTGTAGACCGAGAGTCCAGTATCGGGTGGATAAGGAAACTGAGGTGGTAACGAGGGTGACCGCGACGTAGAGAGATAAGGCGGCGTTCCAGCTCCGAGGTATCCACGTCCCGGTCCCCCGGGTGGACCGGAAAGACTTCCAGGACCGTTTCCACCGCTTCCTGGTACACCAGGACTCGTTCCTTCGCCGTCCAAGCCCATATTCACTACAGTTCCATAACTGTCATTACTTAGATCTGAAATAGACAATTTTTACAATTATTAATCATGTTTTTAAATATAAAAATATAAAATTAAAATTAAAAATATGAAAAATTCGAATGTTGTTTACTTTGTCGAAAAATTATAAGAAATAAAAAATTACTGCATATTTATTTTTAAATAATTTTTGTACTCAAATTTCACCCCTTTTAAATTTATTTTTTACCGATCCTAAATTTTATTCAAGATGAAATGTCAGTCGTAAAAATAATTTAAATTGATGGCTACGGATCTATATTTTTCTTTATTCATCGCGGCGTGACAAAGCTCCAACACACCTTGATCATCTGCTTTCGATACATGGCCGAGATATCGCTCTTATCAGCTAATTCTATCGCATTACGAGCCCGTGTTCGTAAGCTCATGCCCGATGTTCCCGATCGTAAAAAAGGATAAGATTCCCTACCGACGATTAAAATTCTTCACGTACTAGAAAAAGCACTTATACATTGTTACGATCATTTACAACCTTTTTCAGTTTCAAAGAATTACACTTTTACGACCAGCCAATACGACTCGAATTAACAAAAATTTCTGGAGCAAAAAAATTCGAGTAAAAAGGTTCTGCTTTTTTAAAATTATTCTACTAATTTCTCAGTTCTTATGTAATTACTGAGGAAAAAAATGTTATTAGACATTTTCAATATTTATCCAGCACGAACAGTACTTTTTTTATTTTAAATTTTTTATTTTTAATTGACACATGAAAAGAAAAATACTTAAATGAAAAAATGCAAACTTCTCGAGGAATTTATTTACGAGGGTGAATTTTTCTTGCGAGGTGTATGAGATTAAAGGAAAAATGTATCACTGCAAAGTAGAATAAAATAGCAGAGGCCGAGATAAAACGTCGAGAGGAGTTTTCGTTAGGAGTTTCCTTACTGCGGACGGCAATCTTTGTGAAATCTCGGCCTTGTGTGCTCAGGCCTGGCAGTTAGCCGAGAGCAATCTCCTGAATATTTGAAGACGCTATGTACGACCGAGTCGGATGCTTTTTCTACTTTCCCTACACGTATACACGTTTTTACATCCACACGTAAATACGAGACGGAGGGTGGGAAAAGATCGAGAATACCGAGGGTGAATCGTGTCCCGCCAACCCTCCGACATTTTCATCCCATTGTTCGAAAGCTTTACACACTTGTTTTACGTCCGCCTCTCGCAACGCCCACGCCCAGTTACCAACTTTTTATAAAAAAAGGAGAAATCACCAAAAATCATTTTCACGATTCTTTGACACGAAAATGAAATACAAAAAAAAAATTCTATTGTCCTTTCTTTAAAAAAAGTACATTACTGGATGAATTTTTTATCTCCTCGTAGCGATAGTCATTTTAAAATTCAACCAAAACTTTCATTTCCTCTGCGAGTTGAATTTTTTGAAGTTGTAAAATCTCTAACGTTTATTTTTTCGAAATTGTAGAAATTCATATTAATTTTTTGTCTCTAAATAAAATTTTTTTGTACAGACTGAAATAATTTTGTGAAATTTTAATAAATTACCGTGATGGCCAAAAGATGAATCGAGGTCAATTTTTAGTTCGTCCTTGTCGAGGAGCTTATCGTGTCTCGGCGAGTGTCCACCAGTTCCTTTAATATTACGGAAATATTGGGACCATCGTGTTCTTCCGGCGTCTTTCTTCAATCTCTTTTCCTTTGCTCTCCTGTGAAAAAATTGATTTACAATTTAATTATTTAAAAAAATATTTCGAACAATCTATTATTTATCATCGTATAAAATTAATTGAAATACAAATGATTAAATCACGTTAAAAATGTTGCTGAAAACGTCTTTTAAGTGACTAAAGAAACCTTTTAAATTGTATCTATTCACCTATTTTGAAACCAAACTTGGACGACGCGCATATCGAGTCCAGTTTCTACTGAGAGCTGTTCCCTGACGTGTCTTGCAGGCTTCGGACTGTTATTGTAAGCGAGTTTTAGGGTTTCGAGTTGTTTCGCTGATATCGTCGTTCTCGGCCTCTTGTTCGGTGGATCACCGTCTATGCTTCCACCGTCTGTCGATTTTGAAAAAAAAAATTTACATAATCCTTTGATACAATTGTTATTTATATTATTTTAAAATCAGACTAAAGAAAGATTTTTAAGTTTTAAAGTTTTCTTCTCCGGCAATTTGTCTAATAAAAAATATTTTTAGTAAAAGTAATTCTTGAATCTTGAAACGAATAAAAGGATATTAAAGTTCACCTTTCGCCTTTGCCTGCTCGTAATCAGGTTTGCAAACGAGCTTGCGATCCTCCATTCGGTAGAACTCGTCACCGGTGTCGAGTTGTCTGGAGCAAAGCGCGCAAGTAAAACACGCGAGATGGTAAACGAGCTCTTGTGCTCTTCTCACGACTTCGGACGGAGCCAATCCTTGGCCGCAGCCCGCACATTTCGTCCCGAAACGCCTGTCGCACCAACAACACACAATATTTGACATTACATTCACAACAAAAAAATTTCATACGGCCAACTCAATAAAACCATAAAGTGAAATTTAAAGTCTTAAAATACAATTTGAAATACACAAATGAGAGAACAATATTATACAAATGGAAGGACGTCAAAAATTGGTGAAGACGAAGAAATCGAAACTGGATATTGAAAAAAAAGGGAATTGTTCGCTTTGTCGTGTTTCGTCGTGTATCTAATATGTCATACTTTATATTACATGCACTGGGAATAAAAAAATTTCATGCCGCTAAATCAAATGATCATATATTAAAATATGTATGTATAATAGTTCATATATAATGATTTTACATAGAAAATTGTAATGCTTTTTTTACACGTTAAAAATTGATGCCTCGAAGTTTATTCCTTGTCGGAAATAAAAATAATTTAAAAAAACCGTTTTGTCGGAAAAATATTACAGGGGAAAAAATCGAGACTGGATATTGAAAAAAAAGGAATCGCCCGCTTTGTCGTGTTCGAAGGAAAAAAGTATGGCGTCTGCTATCGAGAGAACAATAAAGGGAGGAGGAACGAGGGGGTAGTTCTGTGTCTTCCACGATACGAGGAAAAACGACAAGATATATACGAGCGGCGTGCTATCTTTCCAGCGACAATCAATACTGCGTTGCTGGAAAGGCGTGAAGCTTTCTCCAAGAAAGTTTTTTGGTGCGCTCTCGCCCCCTCGCTTCTTCCCCATTTGCTTCGCCTTTCTTCGAGTCTTCTTCTGATCCTTTCTCGTAAAAACTCAAGACCCACCCTTACTTTTGTGCGAACTCGAACAAGTCACAAAATCAAACACAGAGCATAAAGAGAAGAAACTTTTGTCGCGATATTTTAAAAGAAAAATTTTTAAAAAAGTAGTCGACGTTTTAGTTCTTTTTTCTCATTAAAAACATTACGTAAATTTGAGAGTATAAAGTAAGTTTAAATTTTTATTGCTAGAATGAATAACGCAAGTAAAAATTTTTTTCAAGACTGATAATTAAAATCGCGGAAACAATTTACTAAATTCTTGCTCTAAGATTTATTGGAACATTTTCTTGCACTGCTTCGATTTTATGATGATTTAATTTTTAAGATTAACTCGTCGATGAAATTTGTGCTTATTCGAGATTTGACGTAAATTTAAGGTCTGAATAACTTTAGGAATATTTTTTAAGTTACAAAATGGATCTCTTACTTGAAAAAATCGTCCTTGCAGAAGACATGACCGTTCCTCGCGAAACACTTGTCGGTCAGCCTCGTGCCGCAATCCCTGCAGGTGAGACATCGCGCGTGCCAGTATCTCTCGAGAACCCTCAGGACGAACCTGTCTAATATCACTTTCTCGCATCCTGCGCATTTTGGTATCGACGCTGCAAACAGAAGGAAATCATTTTTTTTTATTTCTATGATTCACACATTTTTGTATTATTAATGTTTGTTTAACTCGTATTTATTTCCTCCTGTTCAAATAAAAAAATGCCCAAATTTTTAATTTCATTATTATATAATTTCAGGAAAAAACATTGGTTCGTAATTTTAGATCTTCTTCAAAATAATTCGCTAGAAAAAGTTTTATCGGTTCGAGTATTTTTTCCAAAAAACAAACTTACAGAGTAAAATTTCGGGAATGTTTCTTGGCAACGTAATTTCCGATAGCGAATGATCCGCCAGAGGATGAAATCCTCTTGGCGATAAATTTCCATTCCCATTGTGATGGGACTCCGGACTGCTCTCGGGCGGTGTCAAAACTTCACTACGATTGTGATAACTTCTGTCAAGAGGCAAGCTGACAGCGCAGCCGAGCATTTCGATACCGATCATCTCAAAAATTAACGAGTTAAAAAAAACTAAAGAAAATTCACTGAACGAACATATCCCTCTAGCCGAAGAATCCTCTCAAATCCTCAAATTTCCATGACTTTTAAAAGTTTACGAACTTGAAAAAAGTCACGGAATTGTCACTGTTATCACAAAAACTCGCGAACCGCTTACGATCTCAGATTCATATTTCTCCTCAAAAGTATTTTTTTCAAAATCACAAAAAATATTTCAGTATTTTTAAAATTTATTTCGCACCGCGTGCTTGCGCGGAACGAAAACACGGAGTATACGTCAAGTTGACAGTTCGAGAGCACGCGCGAGACTGTGGGCTGGCTCACTGCGGTTGTGCTCGTGCGCACGTGATTCCCTCGAGGGTGCGAACAAGCGTCCGAGGGGGTTGCTGGAATCGTTGCCATAGAGAGAGAGAGAGAGAGAGAGGGAGTAAAGCTCCGAGTGCGAGTGAGAAAGAGCGAGAATGGAAAATTATGCTCAAGGGGGTAACTGGGTGTGGTCGTAGCCCTCTTCCACCCCCGCAAAATGTGACGATTGGTTCGCAGATCGACCGCCCCCAGTATGGCGCGAGCTATTTTACCCCCTCGACTTTGCACACGTTTTCCTATACGTACACATTTATTTGTCCGATGGAAAAATAAATAAATAAAAAATATCATAAAACAGTATTGACACGCAAATTATTCATTATTTTATATATTATTTTGAGACAAACACTGAGACAAACACTGATGGGACAATCACGACTCTTGGAATATTTGTGTGACAAACTTGTAATTGATTGAATAAATTGTTGTTCTGAAATAATGAAGGGTTTATTGGCATTTTTTTTGAGCATGGAGAGGTACAAATCAAACTGAAATACACAAGACTCGTGAATTTAAATGTTTGGTATTTGGAATTTTCTTAATTACGATTTTAACAATGAAATGGTCGGGATGAAGGAGATGAAATGAGTAGGAAAAGAGTCGAATACACTGTAATAGTTTTTTGTTTTAACACTGATGGATCGATTCACTCAGAATTGTTTCTGTGCATAAGACCTTGAAAATGTAACTAATACGAAAAAATCGATCGTCGTGAATTTTCTTTTTAATTTTTGTGTTTCGTAAAATTGAATTTTTAATGAAAATGGAGGAGATAAAAATAATATGAAAAAATATCGATTACCATGAGTATCAGCGATAATAACAAAGCAACATTTTTCTCTTAAAACAATGAAGAGTTCATTAACTTAAAAATTTGTCTATTACATCTGAAGCAAGGAACAAATTGAAAATTCAAGACTCATGAATCAAGCATTTCATTTTGTTTTTGTATCATGATTTCAAGAACGAAATTTTTATGAAAAAAGCGACAATAAAAATAGGAAAAAATGTCAAATGTCATAATAGGTGTCAGCGATATATGCAAAGTCAGGAGCCATCTGTCGTCTTTGTGCGAGGATCCATTCGTGAAGAGTGAGCGAGAGAAGGAGAGAAAAGAGGGAGAGTCGGGTGTCGAATATGGGTGACAGCAGTAAAGTAGCTCGAGACTGGCGTTCGTCAGGTGGAAAATCGTGGCTTCTTCACGGTGCGTTAACTGATCCCTTCGTGACAATAAATTCCGCGCATATGAATATACATTTATTCGCGTTTCCAAGGGGAAACCGAGAAACAGAAAGTAATGATCTTCGATCACCCTCGTTTTCGCGATGGACAAGAAACCATCCAAAAATGAATGCAGATGCCCAAAATTTTTCTCTCCATAGTTTATGGCTCACCAGAGGAAAAAATGGACTATATTCATACTTATTCACATTCTGGAATAATCATCCAGATTGGTAAGCAAATTTACCATCAACCATTATTTTTTATGTGCCGAAATCATGATTTCGATTCTACTGTCTCTTATTTTTATGGGGGGTGATTTTTTTTACGAACACTGTTCGTGTATTGTCGATTTTCATTCATATTTTTTGTTACGATTAAATTTTTTTCAGATTAAGATTTAATAATCGTTCAAAAGTATGAAATACATTTTTTTTAATTTCGAAAGAGAGAAATCGATGCTTTTTGCGATGAAAGAGAAACATGCAAAATAAATGGATATTCTCTCAACATTTTATGGCTCACCAGAGAAAAAAATAGCCCATATTCCGACTTATGTGAATCCTGGATTAATCATACAGATTGGTAAGCAAATTTATCTTCAAAACTATTATTTTGAATCACCTGAAATCATGATTTTGATTCTAATGTCTGTTATTTTTGTGCTAACGCGTTTTCAACTTCTACTGCTCGTGTTTATTCTAAAAAAAAATTATCATTTAATTTGTTGAAATAAAAATAATTTCGAGATATCAAAATAATTTTTCTCAATTCATTTTCCTGAACTCGATAGTAATAAATCAATTCGAAGCAGTTGGTAAAATACATTTTGATGAATTTTAAACGTGGTTGGAAATAAAGCAAATCATATATGCATATGGTGTGTAAAAGTGAATTAAGCGCTGGTCGGACGAAAAAATAGCGAAAAGGGCTTCGAATATGGGATGTGTTTGTAAAAAGGGGCAAATAATAACGCGTATCGAAGAATCAACCCCTCGGGCCGATACACATATGCAATATTGGTTCTAATATTACCGCGAGCTATGCACGAATTTACTGATCGATCAATGCGCACAACAGTTGGCCACGTCGTTTGCGAGATCCTCGCGAAAAATGAGAAAAAGGTCCCGATGACTTTTCGAAATTTCGAGGGAAAGGGCCATGAATGTCAAACGAGAAATTATCCTTGTATTTTTATAATTTATGCACAGTCCCTTTACATTATTCTCCACGCTATAAAATCGATTTATCTGAATCCATGGATTACGCAGATGTCCTATGAAAAATGTCCCTCGACCGACGATAACCTGTTTTATGTAATAAAAAAATAGGGAGAAAAAAAATGACTTTCATTCGTCATTTTTAGCAAAAGTTTAAACGCACCCTTTGACGTTTTCTTGAATTCATATTGCGCGACGTGTCTAGAGAGCGAGAGCAAAAATGCATCTTTCACGTGTCGCTGTTTGTCGAGATAAGTGAAAATTTAACGAGAGAACACTTTTGTAGAATTTTTTATATATTTTTCAAAAGTGGCGAAATGTTTGTGTGGCCCTTCGTGCAAAAGATTATTTAAAATAAGGAACAGTCGGCTGGAAAGCGAGGTAGGATTTTTCTTTATTTTCTCTTTCTCTTTGTTCAATCGGGGGAAAAAGGTGGGAAAGAGGCGAAAAGAGAGGGACAAAAAGAAAGAGATGGAAGTGAATAGGGAAGAGTACGTTTGGATGCTGAAAATGTACGTGCTCGGAGCTGTCTCGGTGTCTCTCGGTTCTACGAGCGTTCCACATGACACAGAACCCTCACGGTAAATCCGCGTCAACACCCCAGCGTCAACCCCGAGAGCTTACAACGGAAGACGAGGAACGACGAGAACGACGACAGGTCCCATTGTCATTCTTCTCTCGTTGTTCGACCTTTGGTCATTTTTTCACGAAAAAAATATTTTGGGTCACGAAAATATCTTCAATTTCAATTTTTTCATGTAATTTAATTTTTTGCAAAATAAACGATACTTTATCATACTAAAAATCATTATTCGCAAATTTTATTAAACAAATTGAGAATAAAAAAATTGGTCTATGAATTCTTTTACATCGTGGTTTTAAATTGTAAATATATCAACAATTTTAATTGCAGAAGAAAAATTAATTTAAAGAATGGAGAAGAAGATTTGTCTGCTTTGAGTGATTTGTTTTTTTTATTCACCAGGCGTTTAATTTTTGGGAAGACAAATTTTTCGTCAACCATAAATAAAATAGAGCTCAGGCCCCGAAGCCAATAACGTTAATAAAATCCAATATCTTCCATTCGATAAAACGCCAACGAGGCGATATGAAGGTTTATGGGCTCGGTTAGCGAGTGGCTTCTTTCTCTTTTTTCCCTCTTGCTTCTTTTCTCTCTTCTCCTTTTTTCTCCCCGTTATCCAAGGGGTGAACGAAAAACATTTGGCTTGGCATTTTTGCTCGTACGGTCCGCGTATTGTAATCCATCGTACAGATTTTTCCTGTGCACGAACCCAGGGTCACGAAAAATCAAGTGGAAATTGTGCAAATAAGTATGAAATGTGGACAATGTGCCCGCGGAACTGGCTAATACGAGACGGGATAGTTGATGCTTTTTTTTCATCAAGGGTACGAATGGAAAAAGCAAGAGAGATTGATATCAGCGATGATCCCCCGTATCTTTTTTGTACTATTTTTTTAAAGAGTCAATATTTCGAGACTCTTGTTATTCTTTCAAGAATATATCTTCAGACAGAAATGCCAAGCTATTTCTTTTTTTTGCAACGAAAATCGATGATGGAAATAAAAATTCATGAGCCTACTTCGCGACGATGTAAAAAATAAAATGGTGATTTATGAATTAACGAAATTTAGGCTTTACTTACATTTGTATACGCTTAGCATGCGCGAGGGGTAATTTGTGGGGTATCGAGGGGATCGAGACATTATGCACCGGCAAGAGACGCCCATAACGTGTTCGCTCGTAAGCGTCGATCGGGATTGACGGATTGAGAAAAAAGTCACTCGGGTACGCCCAATCCATGCGACGAGTAGTGAAAGTGAAGAATATTCCGAAAAGCACTCTGGGTCGCTTGGGGTAATAAATTTAAGAACTAAATTTCAGTACATATTCCTAGCAAGTAGAATCTGTTCTTTACAAGATTAATCAACAGTGGGTTTTAAAACTTAACAAAAGTTAATATTCGGACGCATCTTAGATTCTTGCAACGGTGAATTTTAGAATTGGAATATATAGTTCAAATTTTAGTGCACATCGCTAATACCTATATCAATAGATCAATCAAAATGTACGCTTGGTACAATATGCAACTAAACGAATAAACTTAAGAAGGAATTAGAAGCAAAATCCTTGCCAGAAGTATGTTTAGAATAGAAAATTTGCGAATTTTTGACTTTGTAGTTTTTGATTTCGACTTTGTAGATACGATGTTAAATTTAAAAATTTACAAAATTTGAGCTTTTTTTGCCATCTTCAAAATCCCTCAAATTCCTCCTGAAACACAAAGCGTCACACTCATAAATTCGAGCGTGTTTTTTTTCCTTCACTCCTGATCAAACACATGAACTTCTATACTGTCACATTTGTTAATTTGTGTTCATTTTAAACAATCATCTATTAGTTACTAATTTGGATAAATTTTTTTCGTATCGACATTGTCCATATATCTGACATGTTTTCTCTTTTTTTATTTTTACATGATGTGACAAAAAAATAATGCACGAGTTCAGGTCGGATCTGTTAATACATTTATATTCGAATTGAGAAAACGAGGGCAATGTGAGAGTATTTAGCCAGTACATTAAGGAAATTGCGTGGACTCGGTTAAACAGTCACCCCGGTCGATCTGTCGCTCTAGGGGTTGTTTTTCTTTTCAAGTTCCACACTCAGGGACACACATTAACGTGTCTCTTTGCATTCAGGACACAAAGTCGAACGTTCGTAGTTACCAAATCCTTTATCTCCACCCTTCAAAACTACCAAAACGTACAATCATTTATTTTACTAAATAAATAAGAAATTTTACATTAAAAAGCAATAATATGCTTTTATCCTAAAATGTAAATTAAACGAAAATTCTTCAATCGCAGTTAATTTATACCAAAATGAGAATCCAACAAAAATCATTCGCATCGAGTGAACTTTGATTGAAAACTCAATTAAATATAATTCCAAACTTTTTAATGGATTTCAGAGTTGTTGGAACTACGATAACGTTTAATTTCGTTGTCGTCGCGATATCGTACAAAATCGCTCAATGTACGAATTTCATGCGGAGTTTGTATGCAAATAAATGGATGTGTGTGCATTTTGCCATACATATACACATATTATACGTATATACTAATACATATACAAATATTATACATATATACTAATACATATACAAATATGCATGCATATATGTTTGCTCGTAGTGGAATACAAGTAGGGTCAAGTGAACTGGAGGGAAGTACTCGAAATGGTGGTGTTAAAGGGACAATATATGCCTGGCACGTTTAGGGTGGAGGATGGCTTTAATCTATTACCGCTCGTTTTATCTCCCTCTTGCGCTTTCTCATTCTACATCTCCGTCCTCGCGTCTCTCCTTTCCTCCTCGTCCAAGTGGCTTCTTGTTATACCCTCGTTCCGAGCATATAAGCACTTCATGCTTTTGCTCTTCTCTATAAAACGAATACTCCCTGTCTCTGAACTTCTTGTTTTCGCGAACCCTCAAAAGTATCTCAAAATGTGACTGTCGCTCGTACAAACTTTACCGGTATACGACCAAAATCACGACTGTTAATAGCAAAAAAGTTCTCAATCATGCACGAATCTCTTAATCATGTCATATCCTGATGAAAAAACGATTACATTTTTAATGAGATTCGAAATACGCTCGTTTTATTTTAAGTTTGATATTTATAATTAAGAGTTGTTGATAATTTGATGATTAAGAGTTATTTCTATCATTTGAAAATCGAAATAATTTTCGTCGTTTGGTGAAAATGATAAGGAGTTTGAGAAGTTTTGTAAAACAATTAGAAATTTTGTTAAACAGCTAATAATTGAATCAGAGATACATATTATTAAAATACGATATCGATGAAAATTTTAAGAAAATGTATATTTAATTGTCTGATATTAAGAACAACGTTTTCAAATTTCAGAAAACTTCCGAAAATTTCAGAATTTTTCCATTTCCAGTAGGTGTTTTACATCTCTATACTGTAAAATTTATAAATCAGATTACGTATTTTCATTGTAGATATGATTTTTTAAAATTATGTTAAAAATTCTAAAAAAAAGTAATATGTTTATGAAAAAGTTGAAAAAAGTATTTTTCTTTTGAATTTATTTCCTGTTTGAAATCACGAGACCTCAGTCTGGGCCGAGTGACCCGAAGAATGACGTTTCTTCGATTTTGTGAATGGCGTTTCTCGAAATAAATTACTTCCGGCAGATATACTCGCGAGTTTATGAATGGGGACACTCTTTGCCAACCGGAAATCAATGACTCGAGCCTCCAGTTGAAATTAAAAATTTCGTAGCATTGAGACAATTATATTTTTCCTTCATCTCAGTCGAGTAAGCACCAGCTGTCTCGTTATGATTGACGTCAGGTCATCGATGCGTGCATTTGCTCATTTCTTACATTTTTTTCGACATGTAGACACTTATTTTTGCCGGAATCAAAAACTCCCTGATTTTTTTTTAAATAAATAGATTTTTTCAAGAATAGTTAAAAATTAATAATAAAAAGCAAAAAAATAAGGAAAACTATTTTGTTGTAGTTGAGTTTTATCGATGCGTTAATTTGTTTCTGAAATATTTTCTCCATAAAGACACTTGATCTCGCCCGAAATCAAAATTCTCTGATTTTTCGTCTACGAAATCAACCACATTTAAGAAATAGGCAAAAAATATCGTTTTTTTATAATATCAGGATTTTCAAAGTGTTGAAACAGGAGCTATTTTGTTCTACCTGAAAGGTGGGCACGTGCCCAGAAGTTCGAGTTTCGGAAACTGAAGAGGAAAAAAAATATCGAAACATCTGGTAGTAGAAACCTTGGCAGTACAGGATCCTGTAAAAGGATCCTGTTTGGAGGTAAACACCGTTGAAGTCGGCATTTCAAAAACACCATAAAAAATTAACTCTTCCGTCCGAATAAAAAAATAAATTTCATTTTATTTCATTACAAATAAATACCAACACAACATGAAAGCGATAAAAAAAATTCACTAAAATTTTATCAATTCCTAATTACATGAATCTCTCAGGTAAAAAATTTTAACACGAGGAAAGTCGAGTTCTCATTTTAAAAAAAATAACAAATAGTAAAAGATATTCATACTCAAGAAATGGATTAAAATTTTATCAATTTGTAACGACATAAATCTCTCGGCAGGACGAAAATTTTGACATGAGGAAAGTCAAGTTCTCACATTATATCGGTGGACAAATCCCAGAGGCCGTAGCGCAAAGGACGAGAGGGCGGATAGCGAAGAATCGCAAGGGAATTATGGGAACGTTCGATGTCTCCTATGCTCGTGGAAAAAAAATATATGTATATAAACGTGTGTATAGACAGAGAGAAACAAAGTGTTCATTGCCAGGAGTATCGAATGTACTCTGTAGCATATTGTGTCGAACGGCCCATGGGGTTTTGCCATCGTGTGAGAAGTCCTCGTTCCTCATCCCAGTAGACTTCTCTTATTAGGGTCTTCGTACAAGCCAGAAACCACGCTCTCGAAACATAGATGCCAGTCAGAAATTTTTACACGTCCCTTTCACTTGAATAAAAAAAAATAGAAATAACAGAATAAATAAAAAAATGGCGAGCGATTGTGAGGTTCAAACTTTCGTTCGACAGACAAAAACGTCATCGAAAAAAAGCTCCGAGGATTCTCGTTCCAGAACGTTTCTCTCTCTCAATGGGACCCTTGGGCCAACTTTGACTCGAGTGGACTAAATTCTCATCCCTTCGCTATACTTTCATCTGTAACTGAAGAAACTATAACGATGAGGCATGAGAATTTTATTTTCGAATAATTTAGACTCATCGTTTTTGTTTATTTTGCTGTCTGATGTTTGGTAGAGTACTTAGGACACATATTTTATTATAGAAATTTTAATTTACAGTGATTCTGTTTTTCGACTTGATTTATTCATAAAAATTGTATGCAAAATTTGTTAATCCTGAAAGTTTTGTTTCAATTATTTTTTAAGATTTATTTATCAATCATTTTGAAATTTCAATTTAATTTCATATTTATATATAAATTGCACAAAATGTATTCACGAATTTTCATTTTATTCGTTACTTAGATTTTATTTTTCATGCTTGAATTTTTTATACCAGACATGGATTTTCTTTTTTTTAAAGATTTTTAATATTTATTAACATTTTCGGGAATCTTGCAGATTTGAAGCCTCTTGTCTGCTTTTTTTGTTCGGGGTGGAAAGTGAAAAAGCACGTGGATGGCATAGTGGGTCTTGTATGGATGGCGAGGCAGCGATTTTGAGGCTAGACTCGCCATGCACGAGCCGCAGAAGCCGAGGAAATCCCCAGGGAAATCAGCAAGGTACAACCCTCGGAGTGTGCGTGCTTGTTCCTTGCGCGACTTGCACGTGTACCATCCATATAGAGGAACTTTTACATAGAGGGAAAAAAGAGAAAGGAAACATTAAAAGCTTTGCTCAGCAATTTAAAATCTTGGAAGCAAAAATTTTCAAAATAATTCCCTTTTATTATCATTCATATTCAAATATTTAATAACAATAATAACTATATACAATATTATCCACAATAAAGTTGTTGGTCGTACGAAAAAATATATTCGATAATTGTCAAATCCTCTCAAAACGTCAATTAACAAAAATAAATAAATAATTATCTCCGTCGCTGAAAGGATAATTCCTCCAGCACGTGGCCGATCGTAATCTCGAGAGCAAATCCGAAAATTTGAGTCAGTGACACGACGGAGAAGTTGTCGAGAGTAAAGGGTCGGAAATATTTGCGTTATAAATACAAATAGGACCAAAGGAATACGTAGGGATGAAAAATAAAGCTGGGAGTATAAATTTTTTGCCCGTGTGCATGGGAATCGATGAGAGGGAAGAAGTAGAAGAAAAAAATAGAGGCACGACAAGTCGACGGTAATTAAGGGAAAAACCACGAGCTCGCATTCCCTCGAGGCTTGTACATATATATTTTTCTATACGCACGTATATTTATATATTTGCACGTCCCCAAAACGGCGACCGTGCAGTCGGATAAAATCCGGATCGTTCCCTCGGTCGGCATCCCCCGAGACGATCGCCAGACCCTCGATTTTTCAAGGGAGAAAAAGAGAGAAGGAAAAGAAATGAAACGGATATACGAAGAGAGAAAAATTCTGACAATGACGAAACAGAGAAACCGACGAATCTCACGTTTCTCTGTTCTGTCAGATACATATCTCGCACCCGTGTAAACTTGTATCCGAAAGAGATTAGAGCAGGAAGATTACAACGTAACCAAGAGATTTTTCGATCGCGATCGTCGTCGATGATATTCGCGTGGAAAATTGAATATTATAGATTTTGAGATAAATTTGAGCTGAGAAAAACATGGTAAACGGTGTGAAAAGGGTGTCAATTTACTAAATACAATTTAAAATGAATTTTGATAATTCACTGATAATATAAATATGTTAATGAGAAATAATTAAAAAAATTTTTTTTATAACTAGATTTTTTCTTGGCATCAAAGAAAATTGAAAAAAATTATTGCAAAATGCGTATAAAATATTGAATAATTATCTGAAGAAATAGACAAACGATATTTATTATTGCGATGAAAAATATTAAATTATATTTTATGTTATTTTTAAAAAGGAATTTGAAATGTTTTAGTGAAGTTTTGAGAATCACCTGACGGAATAAACGAATGGGACGTGGAGAAGATTTACGTAAAGTTACGGTGATCTGAATAGGAATAAAAGCAGGTGCGCGTGTGTACGTAAACGGCGTGTACGTGCAAGAGCGAAATGTGCAGTACATGAAACGTGAAACGGAAGAGGTAGGAGAATTGGCGCTCGAGTTGGGTAATCAAGCGTAATGCCTTCGTGAGCTGTGCAAGCTGCTGCCTAGCTTCCCATTATAAATGTGCCCGTGTGTGTCTTACTTCCTCACGCGACTCGCCGTGTTGGTGACGTTAATGATGTCCCGAGAGAATGTACCGGCTTTCCCGCAAAAGTCCTCTAAGCTCTCCGATTGTAATTTCGGCTTAGTTTTAATAAAATTCCACAAAAAGAATATATTATTTATACAAATATTTTTTCGTTTTTTGATGGATGTCAAAAATATTATGTTGCATTAAAATCCTTTCAAAAACAACTGGAAAAATTATGTTGTACATTATAACTTTTGTATTCAAAATTTTTTGTAAAATCATTTCTTCAATATGAAAAAATTCATCATTCAAATATGCTCTTGAATTGTCTACTGATTTAATAAAAATTTGTCACTTTTGTCTGTACCTACTTGAAATTTCCGAATTTTAAGATATTCAATTACTAGCACAAGTATAAGTATTGTAAAAAAGTTCGCGATGGAGAATCAAAAAATTAACTGAAACAATAAAATATATAACACTCATGACTTCAAATTACTTTTTAATCATCGATGCGAACTTGTTATGCCGTACTACACATCAAATCCTCATCGATCATTCGTTAATTACGGATCTCATGAAAATTCCACGATCTCGTAACAATTTGTCTCGAGGATGACGAGCGATACGTCGCACGTGACTGAAAAAGAGGAAAACCTCAGAAACAGAGGTAAAACGAAAAAAAAACGGAGCGTGACCGTCAACGCGCGTGCATTACGTTCTCTTATCGCACCTTCATGCACAAATGCTTTTTCCGGTAGTGTATGGATTCACGCACTCGATCCTACTCTCGATTTGTAAGACAGAGCACGTAGCACGGAAATAGCAATAGATCATAAAATTACCGCCCGTTATTTATAATTACACGTAAGGCCAATTTTGTTTACAGACGACTACTCAGTGATAATGACGAAAGTAATATTTAAAAAAATAATAATAATAATTGTCATTGTTATTATTATTTATTAAAATATTGAGAACAAAAGTAAAGAATAAAAATCGATATTAAATACAGACGATAACAATAAAAATGGTCATAATGGGGTAAACGTAATATGGAAAACAGAAACATAAAAACGGGAAGAACTTCGGGTTGTCCGATAAGAGGAGAATCGATTCGCCTGCCGGAGCTCTACAGAGCTCTCAGCCCGCACCTCTCTTTTCTCTTTATCGCGTAAATGAATCGGACACGCAATGTAGCATCGTCACATATGTTATTCCACGCTTTATGCCCTTCTTCCCTTTTTTTTTCTTCGAATTATGGAAATGGCACTCCACGTAAATTCCCGAGATAAGTCAGAGTTGTTGAATTAAGCGAAAAATTTGTAAAAATCAATCGTTAAAAATTAATAACTTTTGTTGTTTTTTCAAATATCAGATATCAAATATGATAATCATTTATTCAATTTTTGGTTAAAATTTCTTAACTGTTTAAGTAGTTGAATTATATTTAAATTGCCATCAACAGTTTACTTTTTCGTTTTTCAAAATCTAATTCGAAATTAATTTTATCAATGAAATCTTTTATTACGAACATGAAACTGCTTCCTTTTGTTAATTTGTTATAATTTAACCAGTATTTGTATCGCTGGTATTTTGCTTTGTTAATTTCTGTTTGTCATTGTCGAAAATTGAAGGTCTGCGATTTTGCTGCCGAATCGGATAAAAGTTCTGCTTTGTTCTAAGAATATATAAACGGGTGAAAAAGGGGGATCGTTTCTTTCTCTTCGCATTTGAACGAGCGCTGATCCTCCGTCTCTCTTTTCTCCCTTTCTGACTCGTCCGGAGCAGTTTCCAATCAGCAAATGCGTGCACCTATTAAGACCGCTTTTGGGACGCATTGTGCGTGGGTGTGCACCGAACAGGACGGCGCTTCTGCTCGAGCTTCTGCCTTTCTGGGCTTCTTCCGACATATGCGCCACCATATTAGCGTCCAGGACGCTACGAGCCAGCCGGAGGCATCGTTCTTGAGCATTATGACACACGCTTGTCAATAAACCCGCACTCAGACAAAAAACGTCCCTGCGCGAGCGAAAAAAAAGAAGAAATCTCGTCACTCCTTTCTCTCCTTTCTTTTATATTCCATTCTTGCTCTCTCATCTCGTTCTTTTATTTTTTTTCTATTATTCACGGAGAAAAATGTCGAGATCAAGAGCGTCGTCACTTCGCGATATCGACCTCTGAGAGAAACTAAAAAATTCTTCAAAGACGAAAAATACTTGTAAATTTTCTCGCACATACGTAACTTTCAATTTTTTTATTCTTGCTCTTTTTCGCAGGACGATCGTTTTCTGGAACATCGGAGAAACTTAAACGCTTCCACGATTTATTATCTTCATGATCACGCATCTGCCCCTCGTTTTCTCGATGAATCATTCCCGCCTGGCTCTCGCGCCGATTTCCACTTTGGACTTTAAATCCTGACGAGCCTTCCGTATCGTCGTGAAAATTTACCTCGGAGCTTCCTGGCACGAGCCCCAAAATTTCGAATCTCCGCGCACGCCTTCTGCATTTAATCCTTCTTTATCACCCTCTCATGACCTAATTGTCGCACTCACGAAAATCCTAATGTCAAAATTGCAGCTCTAAGTTATAATATCGAGTTATGGTGAACCATAAACTACGCGAGAGCAGATGTTGCGATTGAATACTCTTTTTTTAATTGCTACACGTTGTTTTACGGCTTTTCGAAGATTTTTCAAAATTCTTTTTTCAGACATTCGAAAGTTTCAAAAATCGTTAAAAATTCGCTCTTTTCCATCTTTGACGTAAGTATAAAATATGATAAATTTGTTACAGCAAAAAAATTCTAATCGGATCGATTTTTTAAAATTTTTGTCCATGCCAATTAAACATCACTGATCTCATCAAAATTTTTCCTAATTATAAAAATATCATGAATTCCAGATAAAATTTCTCATTGTACTCTTCAAATGTTTAATGACAACGCAAAAATTCATTGATCTCGATCTTTTGTGGTTGAGAAATGATGACATTTACTGTGTGAATAAATAATAATAAAGAGGATATTTTAAATTTGATTTTAGCTTTAAAAGGGAAAACCGCAATTGAATGACATGATCGTATATCCTCAATTTAGTCACAGCAAGTTGGACATGTCATAATTCCCCCTGAATATCAGCTCGTCAACAGACGCGATGATTCCGTGTTTGCTCCGGGCCTTTCGAATCCGCGCCCTGTTTGATCTTATTATTTGAATCGTCCAAAATTTAAACACTCTTCAACCAAACCGTATACTCAAAGGTCTCGAGGCTCCGTACTATTTGCGATTATTCTTAATTTGCATAAAAAGGGGACGTACTCGGGCATATAAAAATATTGAAAATTATTGAGACTTTATTTTTTTAAATAATTTTGAATTATTTAATTTTTCTCATTAACTTGAATCGTTTTGTATCAACATTTCGTAAATATAATTTCAAGATAATTATCATTGATCATTAATCATCAACTAAAAAATTTCAATAAAAGTCATGAAAAAGTTTTTAAAAAATAAAAATAGAATTTGTGAAAATTGCATAATTATGAGACAAACATTAATTGAATAACTTAAAGAAATCCAAACTCCAATTATATAGGGATCTGGACCAAGAAAGAAAAGAAAAAAAAACCGATTCGTTAAGGATGTTAGTCTCGGTCGTTTAATACACACGAGTGCGAGCCAGAGCAAACATTGACATGGTCGATCATATACACGCGAGAGTGTGGAAAGGGGAGCGAAGAAGCTCGATATATCGGAAGCCCCCGGTGGACTTTTCGAAGCGAAATGGCGGAAGGTCCGCCATTTTGTCAACACGCGGGGTCGTCTGGCGCCCTTACGTTTACGAGCTCGAGGCTCTTCGAAAGAGAGTATTCCGGACGCGTCGGCCATCTGGCCAGAGTCAACGTGTTGGGGTAAGAGAGAAAAAGAAAGAGGAAGAGAGAAACAAGGGATAAAAAGAGATAAAAGAAAAAAATAGGGAAAAAAGGAAAGAGAGAGAGAGAGAGAGAGACAGAGATGGTTTCTCTTCTGTCAAGGGGGGTTCAACGATCAACGCTCACGTTCCACTTTCACCCCTTACCACCAGCCAAGGGGTCCAAATTGAAATGAAAACAGGGGTGACTTCTCTTTCTCCCTTTTTATCTCTTTCTCTCTCACTTTTTCCCTTTATATTTTTATCTCTGTCCTTTTTCTCATGTTTAATTCTCTCTATCTTTTTTCATGAGCTCATTTTTCTCCGTCCTTCTCTTCTCTCTCGCTTTTCATCCGTCTCTCTTGCACCCCGGACGCGCACACAAATAAAAATGTGTATTTTTTGTGCGTAGAATCGAAGGTATAGGCCTGCCAATGAGGGCTATTAGGGGACGATATGTTTTTCCATTATAGAGATTTCCTGACACGCAAACTCAATGTGTGTACGTGCGGATTTGTATGTCTATGGATATCAGACTTTTCAAGCACCTAGTTTACCCCACTCGTGGCTTTTGTTCGTTGCGTGATCTTCCTCCCCTCCAGGATTATCGTCATCCTCTATTTTCTGCACTCGACTTGTGTCTCGGACTCTTTTGTATACGACTGCAACCCAAGATTCGCGAAACCGTACAAAATGATATTAATTAAGGATTTGTATTTCACCATGTGCAAACAAAGCTGTAGAATATTTAATACTTCTTTGTTAAGATGTTTAGATGTCAGAGAGTGAAGATGATAAGAATATTTGATTAAATTTTGACAGAACATTTTTCTATGAAAAATAGAAGAATATTTATCTTTGTGTAAATTTTCTTCTGTATACATTGAATTCAGTAATTATTCGAGATCGTCATTTGTCATTATTTTATGTTTTTCGCAAGCCAATATTAAATTTTCATGTTATAAAATTTATTGAATTTTAATAGTAAATGTTTTACTTTCATATAAATGTTGTATCATTATTTTTTAGATGGCTTAATTTATTATTTTTTCTCTTGTTTTTTTCCCCCTTGAAAAATAAATGAGTAACATTTTTTCAATCCGTGGACGACAAACGAATGAGGGACGACGAACGAAACGAATGACCGGAGTTCTCATACGCCATAAATATGGATCCGCCGCAGAACGGGAAGAAAAATAGTGAGAAAAATCTAGATTGTCAGAGAGAGAGTCATAATCTTAATGGAGTTTCCCCGGTGAACCGCGAAACCGGAAAAGTTTATCCACCGACGAGCGAAGAGTCCGAAGAGAAATGGTCGCGAGATGAAAACTGGAGGGAAGAGCGCGGTTGAAAAGAATCGAACGATTCTGACCATTTCAATTAACGATTTGTGGAATTCAGAACTTACGGTTTCGTAATCATCTATACACACGTATTTATGAAGAAATTTTATTTGATCAAATTTTATAAATCAACATTAAAAAAAGAAAATCGGATTAAAAATATGAAAAACATCATCATCTTGTAAATTTATTAAATATGTTCAAAATTGTGGTTTGAAAATATCAAAATAACGTATCAGAATGAAAGTTTGTGTTTTTGGTGTATTTTAGATGACGAGTTTTAAATTGCACACAAAATTAATGTCACAAGTCAAAGATGAAAAATTGCGGTTGATTTTTGGCACGAATTTTTTTCTTCTCGGGCGCACGAGTCTACGTATTTTCCTCATTCATCTTGGAACGAGAGGTGCATTTGGTCGAAACAGTGGAATGAACAATCCACTCATCACGGGTCACGTGCCCGTGCGGCACGTGTCGGCTCGTGCGAGAGAACCAACTGGTGCTCAGGAGAAAAGTGTTTCGACCTCTCGACAATGTGCACCATGTGCGCTCGAAAAATTTAAACGGAGAGAGACCTCTCCTGGTGTCGCGGTAACAGAACGCCCACCGGTCGCGTGTTTTCCACAATCGCACGTTTTTTTCGATTCATCCATTCACAATGAATCCTTCGCCCATTTCCATCCCGAGAAATATTACTTTCCGATTGAGTCCTCTGACAGAAGGCTCGAACAGATTTACGAGATGAACTACATTCTCCAAATAAGAATTTATATGCATACATAACTGATCTTTTTCTATACAATTCACATCTACGAATCGTTTTTTAAACTCTTCCGTTCTGTTCATTATAAATCACGAGTTCATTTTTACTTCCTATCAAATTTTTTTTGACGAAATTTTAACACTGAACAAATAATTTTTCATGTTTTACATACAAATTTCGCTACATTTTCATTATTGTTTTTTGTTTTTTGTAATATATTTCATAATTTCTGTCAAAAAATTTCTTCAAAATGAGAATGACATTCCATTTCTCGTTAAAGGTATGAGCACTTTTCGTTTTCATGCTCTAATTTTTTGAAAAATTAACGACAAAAAAGTAGTACTTTAATGAAATATTCTAATACATAAATAAATATTCCTTAAAATCGCGAATCGAGATAAAAAGGGAAGATAAGCCTTCAAAGAGCCCGCATCGCGTGTTCACTCGAAACGTCAAGTATCCTCGAGACTCTCGTTTCGCTCGGCTCGAAAAAGGAAACTTTTTGAAGAGTCGTGCTCGAAAACGATCCCATTGTCTGATTTTCAAGGATGACCAAATGGCGACATTTTCTTATCGAAAACGATCGTTATGTATAATTTTTTCAGCGATTTTTTATCGCAAAGCTCGATAATACATAATAATAGAAAATACGAAGTATAGATACAAAAATAATATATATGTATAACGATTTTATCGATTAAAGTGATAAGTGAAAGCAGTAAAAAATATTCACAAAAAAAGTTGATCTTCAATATAAAAAATGAGAAAAAACAAAATTTCGCATGAAATATGCGATGAGATGATTTTGGATCACTGATTTTCTGGTTCATATTATTACGTCCGGGGGCGTTTCGGCTTGCAAAAAGCGCATTGTGGCGCGTAATGTTGCGTTTATCGAGCATTTACGCTCCGATTATGCTGACAGAGAAAAGCCGTGGGTGTTTCCGAAGTCACGTGTCGCGAAAGCGCGCTTTTTTCCAACCACAAAAACAAGTCGCCCCTTTCAAAAACCTCTCAGGCTGAAATCGGATGAACTTACGAAAAAATACACGTTACACGAGTATCAAACAGCCTACAGCAATTTATTCGAAATGCAAACATATTATGTAATATGTCGAACGTTCCCACGCCTATATCGCGCGGTCTCATGTCAGCGAAGTTTCCGATTACTTGGTCCTAAATCCACAATTGGCGAAGCAAAGAGAAAACATATTTTTCCTCAAAAATGTATTAATTTAGGTTTATTTTTATTCTCTGGATATTTCCTAATTTTCATCTAATGCTTTATATTTATGTTTACTTTTTAAAATTTTATTGAAATTTATCTAAAGTTTTTTTTTAAATTTAAATGCAACATATTCAGTTCATACAATTTTAGAAATATTTTTAACGAATTCGGAAACGTTGTGAAAATGTATTATTTATTCATATGTATTATAAAATTCATTCTTATATAAAAATTGTCAAGATTTTATATTTAAAAAATACAAAAATTGCTCTGAATATTCAAAGTTCAAAGCGTCAAATATTATAAATGCGAATTTGAATTTTCTTTCCAGTTGAAAATCCAGAAAATAAATATGGACTTTTCTCGAGGTTACAAATTCTATTTTCAATTTCCTTTTTTTAGATCCTAGACTGAGATTAAAGCGCAGACATTGAGCGTGCAAATTTCGCTTCTTTTTCTTATGTCATTGTTCGATGAGTTTAACGGTCACCGGAGTCACGGTCAGATCGAAATAAAAATATTTTTATGTAAGGATTAAAAATATATCGCGGATCCAGGCGCAAAGCTCTCGACCCGCTCGGTGACGTTTTATCGCTCTCTCGGCCGACCTTGCTAACCATGAACCCGCGCCCGAGCCGAGATATTGTTTGAGAATTTTATCATTCAGTCAATTTTTACAAATTTCACTCTTTACTCTTTCAATTCTCCTGGCTTCCGAAACGCGACGATGACTCACTCCTGTTAATTCCCTCCAATCTCGATCCAGACACGATTACCCTACTTTCCAACAATCTATCTCCGCACTATCTTATCGAGAAATTACAAGTATCACTCGATCTGTCTCATTTCTTCTGTTTCGCGTAACATCGCACTTAAAAATCTGGTAGACAAAAATCAAAATCTCAAAAGTAAGAAATAAAAAATGTGCTCAAGAATGTAATAAGAAAAAAATATTGAGTGAATTTCATTTGAAACCTACAAAAGGGTTTATTAAAAATATTTTTTAAAAAAGAATTAAAAACAGTAAGAATATGAAAAATATAACGAGTCAATGACGTCGAGTAAATTTCGGTTGAAGAAAAACGTAGAGAAGAGTTCGTGAAAAATACTCAAAATATCACAGGGAAAATTTCAGTTGACTTTCGCACGAATATTTTTTGGATCAGTTCGTAAAATTGACAAAAAAACTGTTTAAAAAACGGTCATCGATCAAGTTGTTTTTTTTCGATGTTACAATTTTCCTACTCTCGAAGTGGGTAAAGGTGAAAAGAGGAAGAAAAACAGTAATGATAATACGATAATGGCATAGTACGAGTCAAATTCCTTCTGCACACAGACGAGCGTGCGTTTGTTATTCGATACACCCGGAGACACGAGAAAAAAAGGAAAATGTATACAGTACGAGCTGGGAATGTCGGTCGCGTGCCCCTGCACGCAATTTCCTTTCATCTCTCCCTCTTCCGCACTCTCTACGAGAACTAAATACATTTTTATCTTGTCACGTGCCCCGTCCAACAGGTATTGTCCGGCGGAACGAGGGAAAACCGATTAACAAAAAATTAACTCCTATAATACAATAAAATATATTCTTTTCCATTTTACGAATTGTATAAATGAATAATGACTTATTTATTTACAGTAAATAAGAATTAAAAATTGCGAAACATTATAATTTTTTACTTATTATATTTTGTCACTGTTTAATTTTTTTTATGAAGTTTTTTTCTTTGATGTTTATAAAGAAATATTGAGGTATGAGAAAATAATTGATCAATTACACATTGTAGTCTTTTTTTTAATTCTGAAATCTTTGTTTGGGAGATAATTTTCTCATTCGAAATCGAAAAAACGTAATATGGATACATTCTTGTTAATTTTAGCGCAATATTTTATTTTAATTGGCTTCAACGTGTCCTCGTGTTTAAAAACAAAAAAAAATTGTCGAAAATAATTTATCTTCAACTGAGCTAAAAATTTGCACAGATCTCTGTTCAGGTGATGTTTGACCTTTTCGAGTTCGCGAAAGAGAGATGCAAAATAGATTAATAAGAATCTTTGAGATTTTTGACATTTAAAAAAAATGTTGCGAATGTTACTTATGAAAAAGCTAAAAAAACTAAGTATATGCAACCGTTCGAAGAATGACCTGTCAAGTTAAAAATTCATAAGAAAATTTTTATTTCAAATAAAATATTCAAAAAAAAATCATTAAATTGATGTTCACTTTTTTTTCTTTTTTAAACAATTTTGTCGTGTCGTATTCTCCTTTTTCTCAAGCCCCTGTGCGATTTTGTTTTGTTTCCTAGGATGCAAAGTGTTTTTTTTTCCTCAAATTTGTTATTTTAACGTTCGTAAAGGATCGCACTCATCATTTATACCGCACCCATGCTTTTTTTCCGAGCGATACATCGCGAGAGCGTGTGTGCCGTATCGATCGTTAAAGAGAGCGAGAGCGAGAGAAAGAGAGGGCGAGAGTGAATATGAGGCCCGAATGGGCGACGGAGCCAGGCCCCCGAACACATTACATGATTAAACCAGGCCAACGAGCATTTCTGAGCGATACGCACGACGAGAGAGAAAGAAAAATAGGCAAAGGGAGAGGAGAGGGATAAAAGTCGGCCTTGCAGCACTTACCTTATTAAAATATCGGGCTTTGACAAGTCCGAGGTAGAAAACACCCCCGTGAACACGTTTTCCTATCCTTCAGCGATTCCCTCTCCCTTCTCGCCCTTTCACCTCTTTGCAACACGCTCTTATATTTATCCACCATCCAATTCGAACTTTTTCCTTTCCGCCAAGAATAATGGGAGTCATCGATCTTTTTACTCCTCGAAAATGTAAATTTATTGTTTAAGAGGGATGAAATCATATTTTTTCAAAGAATATTGGAACAGAACGCGAGGTGGATATAATTTGCTTCAACGTGGATAAATGCATTGAGAATGAATTATCGGTTTGTTTGAAGTAAAAAAATTGTCAGAAAAATTGTAATTGGAAAGTAGAAAGAAAATCTGAGAAATAAGCATTTGCTAAAATTAAACACGCAGAAAATGTCTTTCTTCTCTATATTAAAAATCAAAATATTTTCTTAAAATTCCATTACAAAAAAAAATATTTTAAAATTATGAAAAGTGCACTGTGTATCGTTCCGATTTGTTCCCGTACGACAATGAATGGATCTAATTGTAATTAAATACAAAATACCGAATATTGAAAGTGACAGATGCAAGATAAAGTGCCAAAAGGATCGGAATACTGGGTCTTGAGCACATGAGGATAAATTCCAATAGAATTTCCAGGCTATGGTGTTACTGGTTATCGCTGGTGTAATATCCGAGGATTTAATGTTCTCGAGGTTGCTTGAATATTCATCCGATAATTCGTGACTGTGCGAGATCGAGAGAGAACAGAGATCGAGAGAGATAGAAGCGGAAAACCAGAGAGAGAGAGAGAGAGAGAGAGAGAGAGACAGAGAGAAAGGTGAATGTATATTAATTCGGTTATGGAGAGAAGGCAGACACCTTTTCCTGCACATCAGTCGAGGTTGGTCTTCGAGACACGCTCGTGTGCATAATTAAGATACCATTTGCGACCTTGCTCCACTCACCGAGATTGAAACGATGAATAAGTGAATCGAGGGATCTTCTTCGAGAGAAACGCACACGGCGACGTTTCGACCGTTCTTGTTGAAATTCTTGTCTTTCTCTCTTTTGTTCTCTCACATCTGTTTTTCCGCCTCTCTTTTTCTTTATTCTCTCTCTCTCTCTCGCTCTCTTATTTCTCTTCCTCCCAGGTGCAATAATAAGGCAATTGCCCCGAGAGTGTTTCGCGGAACTTGACACACGTTGATGAACGCGTACCCACTTTTATACCGGCGAGCATTTTTTTCCACCCCCGTCAACGCCGAGATACCTATCCAACGTTTTTTTTTCTCTTTCTCTCCGCCTTTTTTTTTTAACTACGCGACACGAAAACACTTTGATCTCTATGATGGCTGCTTTATGCCGCTTTTTATGCTTCGTGCACGTCACTTTCTAGGTCAAATCTCCGCTGTCCGAGATAAAATGTTCGTTTACATCCTTTTTCGCGCGATTTGCCTGTACTTCACGAGCATCGAATCTTTTTATTAGTTTTTTACAATTTTTCTGATCAAAATGCACATGAGCGTGTCGAATTTTTATTTTTACTGTTGAACTGCCGCCAAAGATATTTTTTGATCAATTTTTTATCAACATCAATTTTCGATAAGTAAATATGTGTATGGAAAATTTCGTACCGATTAGGCTTTTATAAACCGGATCTGTGCTAAGAAAGCATGATTTGCCTATACTCTGGTGCACATGAAACCTTTCGCTGCGTATATAGTTTTTTATCATTTTCTCACAAAAATTCCATACATTCGCATGTATATGGACTTTCATCATTAAAAACTTCAAGAAAATACGTTTCGATCAATTTTTCGTCGAAGAAATAAAATTTCTGTTCTTCCTATTAATTATATTCCGCGATTTTTTTCCGACGGAAAGTTTTATTTACCATTTAAAATTTATTAATTATTTAAAATTAGTATTTCACCGTTTTTAACTAAAAATATCATCCAAATTTTTACCAACATTAATTCTAATTTAATTGACTTTTTTCTTTCACATATTTAATCTTAAATTTATTATTTTGAAGTTTGTTTACCTTCGAGATTTTTGTTTCTAGCGAGTAGCGCAAGTAGAACGTCCGGATTGGGTGGGCCATCGACGATATCGTTGGAGTCATGATGATGATGAGTCGGCGTGAGATTTTCCGAAACCCCGAGGCTAGGAATGCTAGTTGGATGACCGCGCGATGATACGTGGAGAGGATTGCCGTCTCCGGCGGAAGTTACGTTCCCAGTGGCAGCGGCAGCGGCCGCAGCCGCCGCGGCTGCTGCCAGGTGCAGCGAATTTAGTCCCGACGGCGGATTCGACTGGACCGATGAGTGGACCGCCGCTGACATCGATAAATCGACACCGCCTAACAGAACTGGCCTACACCCGCCTCCGGGACCTGAAGACACCGCCGGGAGGATTCCGCCGCCTCCCGGCAGCGGTGCGTACGGCAAATACAGCTCCAGTATAAATTTTTTACCCTTTTTTTCTTAAATTTTTCCCTTTTCTCTCCTCACCAACCTCTGGAGCTCGCGAGTCTTCGGAAATTCAAAGTAAAAAGTCTTTCGTTTTTCGAAATCAAAATTAGTTTTCGACTTTATTATTAATCCAATAAGCTTCTAAAAACTATGCTTGATCCTCACAAATATTCGACGAGAGTATTTCATAGTGTTACGAATTTTGGTTTGAATTTTTATCCCAGTCCTCACTTCACGAATTTTTTCGATTCGAAGTCTTTGCGGTGTTTCCAATAAATTCTACTTTCTCGATTTTTTGGAAGTAATTTTTTAAAAACTATACTTGATTCTTGCAAATATTCGACGACAGTATTTCATAGTCTTACGATTTTTATCTTATAATTCTGATTGAAACTTTTATCCAATTCTCACAGAATTCAAAAATCAAAGTATTTGTGATGTTTGGAGTCAATTTTCAGTGTCTCCACTTTTTTCGAATTTTATGACAATTTGATGCTTATGAACATTCGATGAGAGTTTTTCACAGTTTCAGTTTGTAATTACGAAAACTCACTGTTAATGCACACATTTATTGGACTCTAAAACCTTCGCAAAGTGAAAATTAAATAAGTTCACAAACTTTCCGTGGTCGTTTATATTATTTGGAATTTTATACTAATCAATCCGGATTCTAGTGGAAATTTAGCAGCACTCGACAGTCACGATTTCAGATTTTTTTTTAGAGTTCTCAAATAAGTGTTCATTCACTTTACCGTCGGTTTAATTTATTCGATCTTCAAACTACGTGAACTTTAGAAATATTCGAAGAAAGTATTTAATACTTTTTCATATTTACATTTTACTTTAATAATTTTTTACCCTTTTTCCTTTCTTCGTAAAATCGAGTTTTTTACACACTTATATACAATCTCGAAGATTTATTCTTCTCCAATGTTTATGATTAATCAAATTCGCAGTTTTTTTCCTCACGTCACCAAATTTCACCGAAATTCGATCATTCTAACGAGAAAGAAGAAAAATCCGAGCTTCGTTCTTCTCGTCGTTATTCCAGAGAGTTTTTTCGTTCTTCCGGCGATGGTTTCCGACTTTTTTGATCCCGTTTCGTAAAATCCGGGAATGAATAAGCGTTCGAGAGAGCGAGGAAAGACGAGAGCCCGATTATCCCGTATTTCTGAACTCTCACCGAATTTCCCTTTTACGATATTCCGCATAACTCAAATCTGGTCTAGGCACACTTTGCATCTCTGTCGGACGATCATCGACGATGCTTTTTCCCCCATTTTACTCACGATCGAGCCTTCGATCACGAATCCACGATTTATTCCTCGAATTTCGATCTTTTTTTTCTCGATCCGCGAATCGCGATTTCACGTCGTGTTAACTTCTCGAGTGTTTCTGTCTTCTCACAGCTTGACCAGTGTCCATATAAGACCAAACAGTACCCTGATTTTTATGTATATATCCTCTTTTTTATAGATATATACATTTATCCATGTTTTTATACGTATATCAATATTGTATAAGTTTGCGAACGTTTTGGCGTCTTATCAGAATTCTCGTCGTTGACGCTTTATCTCGACCATAACCTTGGCTATGTAACGCGTGTGCATGATCATCGACGATGATGAGAAACACTCGAGAGACGGGATCTCGCGACGAACGATCAGCCAGTCTCCGATTGCACTTTTTTTTTAATCTCATCCGAATTTATCCAAGTTTATCACAATTTTAGTTCGGAAGAATTTTCCGTCTCACTATTTTTCACTACGATCGACTTTTTCTTTCATTCGCGACGCTGAATATTTTCGCAGACATAAAAGTCTTTGAAACGTTCCGAACTGATTTAGAACTTTCTTTATCTAGAAATTATCCATCAAGGACTTTTCGAATTTCGAAATTTCAAGTGTTTTCACTGCGGATTTTTATCAGAGGCCACGATAAATATATCCAATACCATTCATGAGTCTCGATTATTTTTCGAATATTCAGTTGATGGATTTGTTGAAAAATTATTGATGACGGAATTTGATTCGAGTTTCATAATTTATATCGAGGAATATATTTTTCTCGATGTATTTTTCGTGTAGATCTTTCGACGACGGAACGCTCGATCGCCAACTGGAGAACGAGAGGACGAGAAACGAAATGTCCTGACGAAGAAAATCTCAGCGTGTACTTTTTTTTTTCTTTCTCAAGACTTTTGAAAGTCGAGCAACGATTCGGATCGCGATCGATGAGTTTTTACACGCGTGACGATGTAAATTATTCTTCGTCGAAGCCGATGTAAATCCTCAGCGGAGGAACGAGGATGAAGGAACGAGAGTGAGTTTCGGGCGCGAGGAAAAAGTGTCCCGCGATGTCCCGTGGACGAGTTTCGTTCCTCAAACTTTTCGAGACTTTATTTCTCGGTCGGCGATCCTTTTGAGTTCTCGTCCTCTCTCGACTATCTCTCCTTTATTTTTGTTCCCTCTTGTTTCTCTTGTTCGCCGCGCTCCGAATTCCCCAGCACTGTCCGCGGGCGAAAGAAACGCGGATTCCTAACTCACGAGCGGCGATCGGAAACGAGATGCGAGACACGAACGGGCGAGCCTCGTCCTTTCTTTTCTAAGCACTCGCTCGTCCCCGTTCATCCTTTTTTCCGCACTTTCGCCCTTTATCCTTTCGCCTCGACGAATCCTTCATGAATTTATACACGCTCCTCCAAATATATTTATAAATTCGTCGATTATTATACTCGGATTTATCCCTCGAGAATACTTTTTACTATTGCGAACTCACTAATTTTTTTCGTTTTCTTTTTCAATTTGCACAAAATCTCATGTTTCCTTCATTTATCGTCCGTGACACTTTTTTACACAATATATTAATTGTTTATTGTACACTCCGTTGGGAACAACGACGATAATCCTGGAGCTCGTTTCTCCCGGTGGGAAAAAATTCTCGTCGTCACTGAGATTTTGAAGGACGATTTTCTCGGGGAAAACGCGTCGGACGAGAGCGAAGCGTTAAAGAGCGAAAACCGGAAAATGGGGGTTGATGGTGGAAGGAAAAGAGAAAGAGAGAGAGAGATGAAAAAAAAGGCGCGATGCTCGCGGTTTCATAAAACGTATTCGATCTCTCGCGGAGTCCGATATTCTTTTTCGGCGCGGTGTCTGCGATTTGTGGCGCGTACAAAGGCGAGAGATTCACCGGCGGAAGTGGCTCGGACCAGGCGGACAGAGCGCTCGCGTACGAGAGAACGGGACGGGAACAACGCGAAGAAGAAACGGAGAAAAAGATCGAGCGAGAGAGAAGAGCACGCCGTGCTTGGTGTGGGTGGCGGAGGCGGGTTTTCCGGCCTACGAGGGAGAATCGACGAGACGTACGCGGGAGGAACGCGAACCAGAGAGGGGAAAACGCTCAGGGAGAATCAGGGTGTGCCCCTACTCGCTTGTCTGCACCAACCCAGCTTTATTCACTTCCACGCTCATCCTCGATACCGACGTTTCATGTACTATGTACTATTATGTATAATCTCGAGTTTTTTGTACTGATACTATTTTTGACGAATTGAAAAAATTTACAATAAACTTTGACGAGAGAAATGACGTTTTTAACAATATTTACATTTAGTTTTACGCTTGTGGTCGATATCGGATTGTCGAGTACTATGTACAAATTATACGAACTATTATATGTGCAGAAATGCTACAGACAAGTTTAACGTGATAATTCCATTTTTGTCGGCATTTATAACAAAAATATTTTTGGCAAATTAGAGATGCAACGACTATTTTCTTTGTTGAGGAGAAGAAATATGTATTTTAACGGTTTTCAAGCTTTATTTATTTTGTAAGGGAATTATATTTGTATGAAATAGTAGAAATTCTTAGATTGTTGACTAAAAAAATGTTAATCGAAAATTCATGAACAGAAGAAATTGAATGAAAATTTCACAGAACAAATTCAACCAATTTTGACGAAAATTTTTAAGAATTTAATAAGTTCAATTACATAGCTTGAAAGAATAAAAGCTTTTTACATAAAAATCATATGATATCAAAATTATCCACCTTTTATACATCTTTTCAAATATAAAAAATTCTCTGAAAATTAAATTTCTTGAGATTTGGACTATCGTATCCATTTTTTAACAAGACGCCAATATCTTCGTGTAAAAATTGTTGACATACATAAAACTGCGAATTTCACACAATGAACATTTTGTTGGCTGTAAAATTTTCATTCTTGAAAAAATTGTATTCCATAAAAATGTTTACAGCCACAAAAATTGTATCCATCATAAAAACGTGGACAATTTTTACGAGAAAAATTTTGAGGCTTAATTTTTTCGCAACGAAGGGCGCAAGTCGGGGAATCCGAATTGGAATTTCAGTTGCCCAGTGACTTTGTGATTGTCAAGTATATGTTTGGTCGACTGGTGAAGGCTTATGTACCGAAACACCATGTAGAGAAACGAGAATTCTCAGTGGTGGGGTTTGAGGGTTGTTTCAAGGAGAATCCTGGCGTCTGCGCGTTAAATACATCCCCTTCGAAATATTCGCGTGTTTCTCCATGGATGTAATATCCCATGCGCTCCTGGCATCATATCATCCACATGTCCTGTACGTGCCTTGTGCTCCCTCATAAACAGAGCTTTCTCGATCATCTTTTATTTACTTGCGAATTTGTACCCTAAAAATATTTCAGATTTGAAAAATATTGTTAATTTGCGAATATTTAGCATTTACATTCATTTTTTTGTAATTACAAATTTAAAGAAATATTTTTTTGGAAATATTTGAAAATTAAAAAAAATTTGTGTATTTTCGTTTTCGATTTGAAAGTCAAGACTTAATCTTAGAATATAATATTAATCAAATTTAGTATAATTTCCCTTTTTGTTAATTTGTTTTTATGATTCTTTTTTACATACAACAGTTTTCTCGATCATCTCTTATTCAATTACGTATTTGTACCCTAAAAACATTTCAGATTTCAAAAAAAAAAATTTTTTTTCAATCCAGCCAAAATCTACATGATATATTCTTTAATCAAGGCAGATTGGAAAAAGAGATTTTCCTTGCAGCATTTCAAAATTAAAAAAACTTCGGATATTTCTGCTTTCAATCAAACACAAGCCTTTTATGATTGGAATTTAATATTAACAAAATTGAATATATTTTCTGTATTTTTTCTAGCTCGTTTTAACCATACTCTCCTCTATAGAATTTCGTTGTTTCTATGTTTTTGCAATTATCGCAAAATCGACGATCAAGCTGGCTCTTTTCAATAATGGCGGCCACATTGGTCGACGCCCCCGATCGCTTTTTTTCAGCCCTCGCGCGGCTCGCCTCTTTGGTCACCGTGTTTGTCAACGATCGCGGCACACGAATACCTTCGTATTTTTCCACTCATCCTGAAAAACATACTCTATACAATTTTGTTATTGAATTCTACATGCACGACATTTTTTAAATATCAAACAAAAAACATTGAATAAAAAAGTTATTCGACTACAAAATTCCGCAAGATATTTTGCGAACGACGTTGTCGAAAAAGGTCCCAAAAAAATTCATTAAAAGAAATTATTAAAAAAATTCAGAGCTGGTATTGCTCGAGGGCTTTTTACGGGCTGCAGGAGCTTAAATAATGACGTTGAGTGCAGCAGAAAAAAGGGAAGAAGAGATAAAAAAAGGGGGAAAAACGTGTGGAGGATAAAAAATCGTCACGTTGGTCTTGCCAGTGGTTAGAGGTACGTTATGGGTAAAATCCTATACTGGAAAGCACATGAAGTCTGTACAGAGCGAGAGAGATGGAAGGAGAGAAAAAGAAAAAGAGAGAGAATGGTAACGTCGGTGCGTATAGAAAGCATCGATGAAGTGCGCGTTGCGTTCCTCCTAGCGCGTTGCACTCAACGAAATTAAAGCGAGGGTTGTAAGGTCTGCAAACTGGGGAGGACCGTTTTGTCGTCACAATTCTCTCCCTTTTTTCCTTCGTTTTTCAGAAACTTTTTTTTCCGAAAAAGCATTATTCTCTTTCCAAAAAATCTTTTTACTCCAAAAAAAGTATTTCATTGCTCGAGTTACACTTGTACCCAAATTTTCTTGCTCTCATGCATTTAATAAAAAGAAAAAATAAATCGTATGATATTCTTGAATAAAACAGATTTTTTTCGGCGCTAAAGATTTTTCTCAAAAACGTTTGCACCCAAATTTTTCTGCTCTCAAAAATACATGTAAATAAAAAATAATTTCAAATAATATTTTTAAATTAAAAAAAATTGTTTAGATGACTATTTTTTTGATAAATTTCTTTTACAGTGAAAATCTTCTCGTTGGAATTTTTTCAAATCTTTCTCGTCTTATTATCTCGAAAATTCTTAGTTATTCGTCGAGAACGAAGTACAGAAGCCGACAAGAAATAATGAGGAATGAATAGTCGGTAAAGAGAAGACAGGAAAAAGGGATGCGAAAGGGATGAAAGAGAAGAAAAAGGGAGTATAAATATGAGAAGAAGAAAATAAGTAAAAAAAGAGGGGAAAAAAGAGATATAGAAAAGAGGAAAGAGGAGAATAAAGATAAGGCAAAGAAAAAAAGGTAAAGAGAGAGAGAGTGAAAAAAGGAGAAAAAATATACAGATAGAGAAAGAGAATAAAAAAAAAGGAAATAAAGATGGAGGGAGCAAAAAAGGGATGAGGAGGACGAGGAGTCGGCCGAGAGGGTGAAGAGGGTATATAGGTCCGTTTTAGCTCGATATCGAACGAGGGGACTGCACGCTGGCTCGACGAGAGGCGGAGTCAGCCCCGCAGTTGCTATGGGAACATGACACTCTCTTTGCTCCGTATCTATATACATTTTCGCATGAACGTCTGTATATGTATTTTGGTGCTTTACGAAGCTTTTCAAGCGCACGAGGCGCCTGACCGAGCTTTCTCACCGTCTCTCCTTTTTTTTCCTCCTCTCTCATCGTCGTCGTCTCCTTATTCTCCTTCCTTTCCTTTCTTTTCTTTTTATTCCTTCTCTTCCTTGACGTTTTTCCTCGTATACACCCTACCTCTTTATATCCTGAAGATTCGTGAAAAAGTAACCACCATTCCCGTTTCTTATGCCTTTATATCTCTTCCATCCCTCTATCGTGTGTGTACACTGCGTCTTCGTACAGTAACGTTCTTTTTCTTATTCTCGTGCTTATATTTTATATTTCCCTGTGAGTTTTTCGTTCTGCTTTTTTTTATTATTTCGAGACTCGCGATATTCCTCGCCGAAAATCAGATCGTGTTGTTTGAAGTTTTTGGAAAGAATGTTAAAGATTTACGTAAGAGCGGATGGCTGGAATTATTAGAAGGTAATCTTGATGTTGAATTTTGGTGTGGTTAGAGGGTTCGAAATTAATCAAATTTTCTGAAAAAACCGATTTTACATTCATATTATATAACTTTCAGCAAATTTCTGATATGAAAAAAGTTCAGAAAATTTCTCAAAATGATAAAAATTTCAGAAATTTAGATATTCTGATATTAATTAATTAATATTGTTCATTTAAAGTTCCGATATGATTCGTACAGTCTGCGATTTTAAATAAACGCCAATTTGAATAAGAATGTGACGAAGAGAGAAGAATCGCTCACTCCGTCTTACAAGAAACTTCCTACGAGTTAAAAAATAAATAAAAAACTCACCTAAGAAGTGAATTCGAATACTAAATCAAATTACAAAATTCAAAAATGTCAGAAAGTTCTACATTTTTTTTCATAATACGAATTCTTCATTTTTTCTTCCGCGACATTTTTTTTGTCTTCGCGAGTCGCGAGCAGACGTTTTTTCCATTTACGGGTATACGCGATAGCATGCGTACGTGCACAGAGGAATTGAGACAGAGAGAGAGAGAGACAGAGACATAGAGAGAAATAGAGAAAAAGCTCGCGGGTTTAGGAGGGAGGACGCGTTGGAGAGAACTGCGCGAGAGGGAGAGACGGAATGACATATGCAGAATGTAGCCACCTCCGTATTTCACAGCGAGTTATATTCGCGAGAATTTACGACCTACGCTCCTGACTTTTCCACCCTTTTGCCGAGAGCTGCGCTTTTCATTCCTTCCTTTTTTACCGTTTCTCCTTGCTCGTTCCTCTGTCCCTCTCTCTTTTCCTCGCTCGTATATTCCTCCTCGTTTTTTAAACTATTTTCTCGCCTCCATTCTTCTGCCAAGGCAAACTGACGTTGGCCAACGACATGCACGCAAACACATGCACTTTTCACTCACGGTCATCATGATCCTTTCAACCTCCATTTTCTTTTTTCGACTCTCAAAACACCCTCCGACGACTCTCCAAAACATTCGTTCTCACTGTCCATTTTTAAGTTCTCTCTTTAACGACTCTGCAACATTAAAATTCAACAAGAATCCTTGTCGCGGACAAATGAATGCGTGAACAATTTTTATAATTCAATTTATAGAAAAAATATCATCTTCATTTTCAATTATAATTTTAAAGATTCAGAAATCAACATGAATCATCCAAGGAATTATTTATTTTTAAGGAACTATAAATTCAACATGGTTGAAAACCAATTCATAAATAACAGAAAACGCTTGTAATAATATTGAATATGACAAATACATATAAACATATTGTTATTGTAGGAAATTTCGGTAAAAATTATTTCTAATGGATTTTATAAAAAAGAAAAGAGTTACGACCGTGAGACGGAACGTCCTGTTGCCTATCTAATCGATTTAAAGAACAAACAGTCGCTGAGATCGTTTTGATATCAATTCCACTCAAAGATAAAATGTAGTCAATAATCTCTACGATCCTGAAACGAAATGTGTTTCTGAGCACACGGAAATCGAGAATCACAAATACAAAAAATTTTTAAAAATCTGCAAGTTCTAATAGTAAATTTTATCGAATTTCAATTCTTTGAGCAATAAATTGTAATGAAATAAAGATGTGATAGATTAAAGTAACATTTCTTTGTCATTATTTACATTGATTACATGTTTTGTAAAACATTGTATTGCCACGTGCATTAATAATAAGCGGATGAGAATTTGGGTTCTTTGGGCCAAAGGGGGTAAAAAGAGCGATAAAAGGAAAGGGTTGGTAAGAGGCGAGTATAGTGGATCTTTAATGAAAAGTGTGGTTAAAATACGGGTCGTTTAACGAGATATAATAAGAGGATAAAATTGGCACTGTGCGGTATAACAAGGATGCGATCCAAACGGCCGCAATGCTGACTACGATGGAAAAACTTGGAAGGAAAAAGCTCTTTTTATTCGCCCTTAAAGCACGTTTCTCCGGGCACCGTTTCATTCATGTTATCCATATATTTTCCTCTCTCTCTCTCTCTCTCTCTCTCTCTCTATCTCCCCCCGAACTTTTAAAAGCCAACTCTGCCGCGGTTCAGAATTTTTAACCTCCCATCGTCGTCGTAAAAGTTTCCAAACTTTTTTCGAGGGCTCGAAAAATTCTTCATCGAGGATAAATCGTCTCCTATTTTCTACCCCTTATAATTTTCCTCGCAAATTCAATTACACTTCTTAATTTTTCAGAAAACGCGATTCCTCGGATTCATTATAATTTTTCGAAAATTTCTCGATGATTTTTTAAAATCACAATCAGACGAGAGCTCATTCACAGATTGACGAATTATCGAGATTGCCAATCTTTGTAAATTGATGTTCAATCTAATGAGATTCTAAATATATTTTATGACTTTATAATTTTCTAGATTGAGTCCATACCGACTTTTCTCGATAATTGCGAATTGTTTTTTCATTCAATTATTCAATTTTTGATTTCATTCCATTATCATAAAATTTTCATATCTGTTTATTTTTACTCAATTTTAATATTGTTACAAATTATTTCTACTCCTTCACTTGTTAATCTGTAACTTTTATAAGAAAAAATGTACACCGGAGATATTTAAAAACTGATATGGTTTGCGCGGAGTGAGCAAACCAATTAGTTGGTTAAGCGGGCAAACCCCCATGAAATTCAATTGTCGCGTAGCCCCCATGCGAGTTTGGCTCTGATCGTAACCACCCTGCTGGTATTTCCCGGGGTATCGCGCCATCATCCCTCTCAAGCGAGAAGTGTTTTTTCCGAGTGTATATAAGTCGGTGAAGGCCTTGGCGCTATTAGGGTGTCAATTAAATTAGATCGCCTTCCGTACACTCTCGACCCCCGCTGGGACGAAATTCTCCTCACCAAGACTCTCTCCTGCAGTTAAACGTCATTTTCGTATACCCTCTCGACGTTTCTTCTTAACTCGAGACACATCGATCGACGTTTTAGTGTAAAAAATATGCCATTTGTCCTCATTACCATTCTTTCATACATATTTTCTTAATGTATGTTTCAAACAAATTTTTAATAATATTTTCAAAGTAAACTTCATAGTGCATTATTTAATGCTTCGTGGATTTGCTTCTAATTAAAGAGAGGCAGATCTCGGTTGGAATTTGGGAGTGAATTAATTTTTGTTGTTGTGTCAATAAATAAAAACACTTCATTTTCTATTCTATAAATATCAATTTATTTTATGATAAAATATAGTAAACGTGATATATAAGTGGATCGTATAAAAAAAATTAAAGACACTGTTTCTCTTTCCTGAGCCCTTGTTCCTTTCTATTAATTTTTACAACTGATGACTCTGAACTTTTTATGTTTTCGTCTGGGTTAAGCAGGCATTCAAAGACTTTTTTTTTGAAATAATAAAATATCGAATTCAATTTATTTCGAAAAATTGAAATAATTACCATGAAATTGTGTCGAAAGTGGAGTTTTTGTCTCATTGTCGATTTCATGCCCTAGTGAGTAAAAATCATCAAAAAAACATTTCCAATGAACTTATTTACGATAGTTGGTGTTTACAGTTCTCAAAAATAAATTTTTTATCAAAATAAAAAACAAATTAAAATTCAAAAAAACGAAAACGAATCTGTGGGCGTTTTTTCGCGACAGGAGGGAATTTTTTTTATTGAGAACACGTTGCTTTAGACTGAATGGAAAATAATAATGCGTGGGTGGTGCGAGCCTCGATGTATTTTTATATATATGAGAGAGGGAGTGAAAGCGGTTCAACGTGTAATCCGCGGATGCATTGTGTCGTGCTCGTCTTTCATCATCCCGAGAGCTGGGATCCTAATATCAATGGATATCGAAGGGAAAAGGGAGAAAGGGACGAGAGAAAAAAATGAGTGAGATAGACAGATAGATAGAGAGATCGAGAGAGCGAAAAGAAAACAAAAATAAAGACAGAGACTCAAAGCTCGGTAGTGAGCAAGAAAAAAAGACAAAGGGTGAAAGGTAGCGAGAGAACGTTTGACGAGATCAGCAGGAGACACACACGCCATGGATAAGAACAAAAGATTTGTTGCGGAACAACGCGCCAGGCATACGAAAACTTTGCTCCTCCGTGCTCGCGCAAACCTGACCTTTGTTCTTTTTTCCATGAGCAGTCTTTAAGCTTCGAAAAAGGCTTGAAAGGACGCGTTTTCTCCACTCAAAAGCGAACGTCGCATTTTTCAAGCGTTTTTCTTAAACTGTCAAAGTTTCAAAAAATTCAGAATTTCGGTCGCTCAAAAGTAAAAAAAAGAATTATTTTAAATGTCTATAATATTAGACTTTTAATTAGATTTATATGAATAATATTAGAAGCAATCGTAATAAATTGTATGAAAAATACGAATAAGAATTTAAAAGTTGAAATCGTAAACTTTTTTACTAAAAAGTATTTAAATCGATGACAAAGGACTTCTCGTCGAGAAGAAGCGTCGACAAAGTGTAGAAAATGCATTTTCGTCCCCCTTATCTGGTCGGTGTAATGTCCATGGCTGGAAAAAGCCCCATGAATCGAAATGATCGTACTCGATCATTGGCCACTCGCTTTCTGTGTCTCTGTAGCGTTTAAGTCGACAGGAGCGATCATTTGGCTAACGGTAATGGCGGATTACCAGGCATCATCCGCCATCTGGCGTCCTGACTTGCTTCACTTTCTCAATTGAAAGGAATCGAGTTTTATCGCCGAAAAGTCGCCCCTCTGCTGCTTAATTCGATCGACCTGTTTGCTATCCATTTTTATACGAAATCCAATATTTACGATTATCAGAATTTTATAAAAAACTTATTCAGCAAAATAATCAAATTATCTCAAATTTATTTTCATACAAGTAATATGCTGCAAATATTAATTGTTTCTTCAAAATTTTTATCAATTCACTTAAGGATGTATGTAGAGTCAATTCCGCAGTCCATCTATTTGATTTTTCAATTTAATTCCGACGTCGAAATTTTAAGAGCAATAAATTTTTTGGTCTT